>CP144701.1:2827383-2940920 GCA_036885675.1 Vigna mungo
GAATCACGCCATCGAGGTTAGTGCTTTCGGTCCAGTAAATTCCTACCGAAAGTAATAATATAATAACATATTATATGACGCACTTGTTTTATATTATTATAATATAATATAATGTATAATCTGAATCTTAGAGGATTCGGTAATCATGTATCAAGATACCACTTTTCATTATTATATCATCAAGGTAAAAAGAAAAACTTCAGGGGCAATACGAGGATAAATCAAGATAGCCGCAAGAATACTGAACATGATGCAGAAGGTGGCGCACTCTCTCGACCGATGATAGGATCTGGCACACAAATCATTTGGCTTATCTGGAGCTTACCATAAATCAAAGACCGAACGGTCTCGCCTATATTTCTAACTTGCAGATTATTAAAGCCGTTAAATTTCAACCGACCGGTCTCAATTATATCTTCATATTATATCTCTTGCAGAAGCGGTTACTAAAGCCGTACAATCTTAACCGACCGGTCTCAATATATCTCTGATATTATATCTCTTACAGATTACTAAAGCGGTTACATCTTAACCGACCAGTTTCAATTATATCCTCAATATCATATATTTTGCAGATCACTAAAGCTGTTAAATCTCAACCGACCGGTCTCAATTATATAATCAATATTATATTTCTTGCAGAAGCGGTTACTAAAGCCATTGCTAAAGCAGTTACAATCTCAACCGATAAGACTGAATTATATCTTACAGATTACTAAAGCAATCACAAATCTCTAAAGAAGTTACATGCTCATCCAGTTACATCAAGAAACACCTTGCGGGATGGTCACTCCCGTCGTCTAGCAAACCTAGACGTTAAACACCTTGCGGGATGGTCACTCCCGTCGTCCAGCGATCCTCGACGTTAAACACCCTTGCAGGATGGTCACTCCTGTCGTCCAGCAAACCTGGACGTTAAACAGGACCATAACGTCCGCCAAACACATCGAGACCCACCGAGTCTCGGTCCAACAAATACATCAAGACCCACCGAGTCTTGGTTCTATACGGCCTATAACGCCCGTTCATACATCGAGACCCTCCGAGTCTCGGTCCAACAAATACATCAAGACCCACGCGTCTTGGTTCTATACAGCCTATAACGCCCGTTCAATACATCGAGACCCTCCGAGTCTCTGTCCAACAAATACATCAAGACCCACGCGTCTTGGTTCTATACGGCCTATAACGCCCGTTAATTACATCGAGACCCTCCGAGTCTCGGTCCAACAAATACATCAAGACCCACGCGTCTTGGTTCTATACGGCCTATAACGCCCGTTAATTACATCGAGACCCTCCGAGTCTCGGTCCAACAAATACATCAAGACCCACGCGTCTTGGTTCTATACGGCCTATAATGCCCGTTAATTACATCGAGACCCTCCGAGTCTCGGTCCAACAAATACATCAAGACCACGAGTCTTGGTTCTATACGGCCTACAACGCCCGTTAATTACATCGAGACCCTCCGAGTCTCGGTGTTCAAGCTTATTTGTTTCAAGAGCGACCATCAACATTAAAGACAAAGCTGCTCAACACCGTTCGGCCATTACCCTTCCCAACACTCTTTAAAGTCCTGCAGTCACGCCAAGCTAAAGCTTCATCCCTCCTTTGGACTTGGGGGCATGATGTACGGTAGTATGTCTCACACGACCGGTTACTCCAAACGGTCAAAATTATATCTCGTATCAAATATTCGACCGAACGGTCAAATATTATCTCGTATCAAATAATATCTCAACAGAGACGGTCAAATATTATCTCGTATCAAATAATATCTCAACAGAGATATTTCAGGTGAGTTTGTTTATATTTCATACGATTTATATTTTATTTTGTTATATTGATTTTATATCGATCCAAAGCCTATAAATAAAGACCAAAAGGCTCCAAACAAGGTACGCACAATTCAACTTACACTGACACTCTCATACTTGATTGAGTTCCACCCTCTCTCCGTTCTAGGCATCCCCTTGCTGAGGACAGAGGGTCTTCCCATACCGACATCTAACTTGATCGTCGGAGTACCTTTACAGGTACCACCCCCTCCCGGGCGAAGATCAGAGTGCGACGGACGGTCTGAAGAACGGACGGCGAAGGCAATTGGAGATTTCGTATCAGAAGGAAGCATAATCACGCCATCGAGGTTAGTGCTTTCGGTCCCAGTAAATTCCTACCGAAACAAATAATATATCTATTATTATTATATAATAATCTTTAACATTAATAAACTAATTATTTGTATTCCTACCATTTTATTATTTAAACAATTTCTTTTAAATTAAAATACTTATTTACAAAAGAAAACTTATCTATAAAACAAATAAGAACTATCTTTAATAAGAACTATCTCTTTTTTTTTTTCGTGGCTACTCTAAGAATGCATACTAAAAGCACCATCCAGCACAGAAAATAGGCAAATAAGAAGAATAAAAAAAGAAAGGTTAAATCAAATTACTTGAGACTCCTTTATCTTCTAGAATAGCATTCATTCCTTTCATAGAATTTTTATAATTTCTAAACTTAAAAGAAAAATAAAAAAATTCGTCCATGAGTGAAACTTTCATATATCTTAGTTCTAAACTTAAAAAAATAATAGTTATAATTCTTTTAATTCAACTCTATTAAATTTTTTAAATGTGTCAAATAATATTTTAAGTCAATGTTTAAGTTATTTATTTTATTTAATATATTTCAACTCAAATCCGAAATAAAACATTATTTAACATGTAAAATGTCATTGTATTAAAATAATTAGATTCATTTATTTTTAAATTTTTTAAAATTTAAATATATGAAAATTTTGAAACATAATAAATTCCAATTTATCATCTATATGTAGAAACCAGAAACATGTTTAATATTTTTTTATTAACTTGATAATGAATGTTATTTTATACCATCATCTTATTTACATATTTTCATGTCTCCACTTAATGTTTAGATTTCTAATATATATAGTCAAATATTATTGAGAGTTAAAAATTTTATTAAGTTGAATACCAATTGTACTCTTGATTTATTTATAAATTATCTGGTATTTCACATGTTTTAGATTTTAAATAGTAATAAGTATAAAAGTTTTTTGACTTTCTTATATTAACACTATAAGGTTAAAATACATGAGAGTGTGTGTTTATTCTTTTTTATGATATAAATATAAATATTTTTTATAATTTTATTGTAAATAAGTTTTATTTATTTTGTAAGTAGTTTTATAGTTAAAAATGATTAAGTTTAAAAAAATGTAAAATAAAAAATGTAAAAGTGAAAAAAAATACTTAAAAGGTAAAATTAATAAAATAGTTATTTTAGTTTAATTTTTTTTATGTAAATGGTAAAATTAGAAAAAAATATACGAACACCAAAAAGAAGAATCCTTCTTATATATAGGTATATATAGATATAGATGACTGTAAATATATATATATATATATATATATATATATATATATATATATATATATATATATATATATTATATATATATATATATATATATATATATATATATATGATAGTAATAAAAGAAATCAAAGAGCTAAATTAAGAATTTAAAAACATTTTAGAAACTTAAACTAAATCAACACACAGATGAATATTTTATTTAAAAACTTGAATAAAAATGTTCAATTTAAAACAGTTACCTCTAAAAACATTATTAAATAATGACTAATTTTAGTGACTAGAAATGACCAATTTAGATACTAATTTAAAAATTAGAAATTATTAATAACTAAAATACATATTATTATAAATCAAAAATTATAATTGATATTTAAATTAGTAACTAGAATAGTTTTTATTATCAGTTGATATCTAAATTGTTCACTAATATTAGTTATAAGGTTTTGACTAAAAAAATAAATTAGTTTTTAATTAGGAAATTAGTCTATAAATATATTTTTATTATTGAAATTGGTCATTATTTATGAACTTTCTTTTATTGAATATTAAATATTTAAAGTTTTTAAAGTTTCTAATCAACATATTAAACAATAGAATAAGTAATATGAGTTAAATTATAATTTTGGAACTATGAAATAAATTTCCAAATTAAAGTATATTTCATTTTCTAAAATTAATAAAGAGAAATTTATTTAAAATCCAAACTTCAAAATATATTCTTAGGAAATATATATATATATATATATATATATATATATATATATATATATATATATATATATATATATATATATATATATATATATATATATATTCAGCTTAATTTATTAAGGAGTTTGACAATGAAATATGTGTATATAAAGGGGATCTTTGAGTTATCAATTTTAAAACCAAAAGATATAGTACTTATTGGTGTATTTCATTGTAAAGTAGTGTATGGTAGTGGAGTTAACTTTTTTTTCTTTCATGTCTATGCTTTTTCATCACACAATTTTCAAACGGAAAACTTTATATACAAAATTTGTAATTCGTTTTTCATAAATTCAATTACCGAATTTATGTTAAGAATTGAAAGAAATTTATTTATAAATCTTTCTCAAAATTAATAATTCCTCTTTTTGTTTTCTTCTGTAAAACAAATCTAACTCTAGTTTTCTTCACTAATTTTATGAGACCAAGATTTTCTAACGTACATGACACTGTACTTTTTCTTTTCTCTTGCTATTTTTCTAACAGTCCTTTCATACAATCGACATAGTCCAGAGACATTTTCCATTTTTCTTAACACATTTTCTATTATTAATTTTTTAAAATCTATAAGTTTTTATAAAATTAGTTTCTGATAGATAAATGATAATTTCACATATTTAAATATTTTATATTTCTTTGATACTATCATTTTTTATTTTCTTGATAAAAATACAAAAAATTATTTTTGTGTGATTATTTTATTTTTATAATATGTGTCAATCTTATTATTATTTAGTTTTGATTATGTAATTTTATAATTTTGGTTTCTAAAATATGAGATAAATTGACAGTTAAGGCAAGCGGTTTATGATTTGTTACTTGTTGCATTTTTTTTTATGGTTGAATGACAAAATTTTACATGGTTTAATATCTACTTTGGTTTTTTAGTTTGTTAATTTTTTTTAAAGTTATTTTTTTTGAGTTGTTTAGAGTGGTCCTATGTTTTATAAAAATAGTTCAATTTAGTTTTTTTTACACGTTTAAAATTTTAACTGTGTAATGTCCACTTTAGCCAATAGTAAATGACCTATCGAATTTTTCATTACATGACAACACGTCAATTGACGTGGAAATGTTAAAACTTTAACTTATTATCTAAAAGGGTTAGTATTCATATCTAAAGAGGGTTAGGATTCATGGAAGTTGTCCCCTCAATTGAGCAAAGTCCATGTGGTAATAGAGGTATAACTTCTCTCAAGGTTGTTCTTCTTGTTCCAATACATGAGACAAAGGAATTTCTCATTCCTCACATGGTGGTGGTTGGGGAGGGGGGGGGGGGGGGGGGGGGGGGGGGGGGGAGGGAGGTGGGATGATCCCTATTTGCAACTATGGTGATATTGTTGTAACCAAAATGGCCAAAACTACAAAGAATGCTGGCAGCCAATTTTGGGGTGTCGTCATTACAGGATTTTATCAATTTTGATAGTTAATATTGACTTTGAAGTTATTTTGGTGAGTAACAGGGTGAATCTTCAAACGAGATGTCCTGTAACTTTTCCAAGTGGTGTTCTATGGCCACCAACACTCATTTGGGTTTCATCCCTAGTTAACTCTCATGCCTCAAACCTTCGTTTTGTCTTTGGTCCCAGACAACTTCCTCTTAAATGGTGGGAGTACATCTGGGAAGGTTGTTTTTTCCCATAGCAGGTGGTCATTCACAGGATAAATGATGGAGACATGTGTCTCTTCATATGTGGATCTTCTGAATCAACTTGGAATATAATTTTGTAGGTCTACATTTGAGTACTTCATTGCTGCAATAGCATGACAACAAGGGATGTCACTGATCATCCATTTCCTGCAACTACATTGTTCGTTGTCCAGGTCTATAGTGATCTTGTTCCCAATTACAAAAACATGTCTAACCTCAAACATCTTTCGTGCAGACCAACTAAAGAGTATCAATAGATTATTACCTTGGAATCCAATATCTTGATAAATTAGACTTGACAAGTCTCTTTTTAATCTTTAGGTAGATAGAAAAATCCATAGATGTCACCTTGGTTTTGTTGGTGGCCCATCATTTCATGAGATAAAGTATGATGTTTTCTAGCATGGTGATAATGTGTTTTCCTCTAGCACGAGCAATAACGATGTTGAAAGCCTCACTCATGTTGTTATCAAGTGTATCAAACATTGTTTTACTATGAACCAATATCTTACCAATACTTGTTGCACAAAATAACCGGGACCACTATAAACCCTAAAAACACGACAACTTTAACCATTTTTACATCCAAACCGACAATTACAAATAATTATTAAACAATTAGAGATTCAAGTTTTCACAAAACAATAACAGATAATTACAAAATGTATACCACGAAACCCATGCCTAATCAAACAAAGTAATACATTTAACAAAATGAATAGATTCAACGCCAAATTAAACCCTAACACACGAATCCAACAACAACAACATCAGATTAAGAACATTTACATGACACACACTCTTCCAAGTGCAAGTTCAACGAATCACGCACTTAAATTGAAGACGGATTTCACCAGATTTTTCAACCCTTATTTGCGAATTCCTTCCAAACTTAATTATACTTTCCTTTTTATCCAATAACTTTAACTTTTAACATTTTCACATCAATTACGTAATGAAAAATTAGAGAAGTCATTCATTACTGATAAGGTGAACATTATGCTAAAAAAAACTAAACAAACCGTTTTTACAAAATATGTACCACTTTTGAACCACTCCTAATAAGAAGATCACTTTGAACAAAACTAATAAATTAGGAAACCAAAATATACAAATGAATAAAATAAAATAATCATATATATATATATATATATATATATGTGGGTTTGTTAATTTACGTAAGGGGGTTTTTTAGTTGGTACATTTTAGCAAAGTGTACCAAATTTTAGGTTACAAAAATGTCCCTGTTAAAAAAGAAAACCAACTTTAAATCCAAGGGTATTTTAACAATTTTAAAATTTAATTTAAAATAAAAAATAAAAGGTGGTTATTAAAAATCCTGATTGATCCACGTGTACGAGACAAGTTATTAGCTTTTAAAAATCCTGATTGGTCCACGTGTACGAGAAAAAAATAAAAGGTGGTTATTAAAAATCAACCTCTTATTTTGTTTCATTAAAAACAATTATGTGAGTCAGTTAACCAATCTGGCTCATTATAGACTCAATCCGGATGAGTCAGGTTTTTAGTAATCGGATTTAAAATTAGTCTGTATCAAAATTTTAATTTTCTTAATCTAATTTAACTCAACTAATTTTTTTTATCTAGTTAAATATGTTTTTAGTTTTTGAATTTTGTGACAAAATTGGAAACTTTGATACCATTTTATCTATAAACTTTAAACATGAACCAATATAGTCATTTAACCTAATTACGTTAAATTTGATTGATCTATCACATGGATTTTCCAACATAAATCTTGAAACGTTTAACGTAATTAAATTAAAATAACTATATAAATTAATATTTAAAAAACCAAAATATATCAAAATTTTGAACATAAAAAATTTTAATTTTACTTTAAAATTTAAAAACTAAAAACATATTTATTATTGAATAATTCATAGTAAATTTTTTTGAATATATAAATATGTTGCATGTCATAACTCCGAATCCAAGATAAAAATTTGTACAAACATCATATTCCTTGCAGCAAAATCCTCCTAAAAGAAAAAGAAATGGCAAAAGCTTGAGTTCATCAATTGGAATTCTTTATGTTTCAATTTCTGATTGCATCTTGTATTTCCCTACCTTCTTCCGTGGCACTTGTTTGAATGCACACCTCATTTTCAAATGGCAGAGATCAATATATATTTTTATTGAGGTATTCCTTTATTTTTATTTTTATTTTATTTACAGGTTTTATGCAACAAGTTTTTGCTGCTAGAGACGAACAAAGAATAGTGATGCAAATCGAACAAAGATTGTGAGAAATACTGTAAGCACGGTTTGTCTTGCTGGATATTGTCTTTGCAACTGCGATTCTACAAAAATGGATGTAAAACACAAAGTTACCAAACCCTTCTATATGCTTGGTTTGGCTTACAAGGGAAACCATGCATAATACTTAATAAACTAATAATATTAATAACCTTTTGTGTTCAATTTCCTCATGCCTCCTTCTTTCTGTCATGTTTCAATTATACATGTTTGTTTGTATATAACAAATAAAAAGAAAACGCAAATTCAAAAACACCAAGTGCGTATATAATTACTTTATCGCATTAAAACCTTTTTAAACAATTATTGAACAAAAAGTTAATAAAGCAATGCTAAATTTGTAAAGTTTACAGAATGACTTTTAATTCATATTTAATAAAGTAATGTTAAACTTACATTGAATACTGAAAATAAAAACTGTGTTTCACTAGTAAAAAGTTGAATTTTTACAGTGCACATTATGTCATGGTTCACCAGAAATTGCACCATAATACTATGCGGTGGCATTTTTGAAAATAAATCAAACATATAGACCGTGGTTCATAGGGGAACCGCGGCCTATTCCCCAGTCAAAAAAATCAACCTTTTCTAGATTAACAAAAAAATTGGTGAATGACATAAACTCTTAACTTATAATTTGTTAAAAATTACAAAATCAACCTTTTTTAGATTAAAGATGTTTTACAAATCAACTTTTATTACATTCTTTTTATATATTCTCTTGTATTCAGGTTAATTTAATCTAAGATTTGACCATAACCGACAAAAATAATCAATAACCATAAAATAAATATCATCTTTGTATTTTTCACATTAAATTAGTATAATTATGGAGTCTATAATTGATTATAAATTAGAATATGTTTTAATGTTAAATAAAGATATTTTACATTTAATTCATTCATTTTAGTGAAAAGTGTGTTTGAGTATATCACAAAGTTGATTGTAAAAAAATTTAAGATAAAATGGTGTATGGGAAACTTTTGAATTTTCTGTCATTTTTTTCAAGTCATATGTACCACATCTAAGGTTAAACACTCAAGTAATTAAATGAACATAAATATGACCATTTTACATTATTTATGGGACAGGTAACATAAAAAGCATTTTATTTTATTGTATTTATGATACATGAATGACGAACTAAGTAATGGTTTGTCATTGTAGGTGTCCTTCCAGCGATCTATTGGTCTCATTTATTGTGATAGATGTTTCTCTACAATCAGCCATGTTACATTCGATGCATGTCCGCGTGGAACCAAAGCCTCAACCCACGTTCTCTATCTTCGGCTTATATATACGAGTCACGAGGGTAAGATATTCCATGGACAAGTCACCGAAACCGACTCCGGGAAAGGCGATGGGAGTGGGACAACACATGATCGACAAGGGTGCAATAATGATACAATCAGTAGAGCCCATAAAGTAGACGTGTTCCTTCGTCATCTATAGCCATGACATGTCTCGCCAGATAGAGACTCAACACTACTGCTCCAGACTCCACCAAAATTTCATCCAATGCGCCGTCTACGATTCCGATGAATTGGGTGCTCGTCTTCTTGATCTTCTTCTTTTCTCTCTCTTTTTGTTTCAACTTTCTCAAAACTCAATATCTTATTCTAGCTCTTCTTGTTTTATCTCTCTTTTTGTTTCAAATTTATCAAAACTCAATATTTGATTTGTTTAATGTTTTGGTTGTGTGCTTGATAGGTGTGGAGTATATTGTTTCTGATGATATCTTTGAAACTATGCCACCGGAGTAACAGAAACGTTGTCATTCTCATGCTTATTAGGTTTTTATTCTAATCTTTTGCTTTGCTTGTCATGTGTTTTTTTTTTTATTTGGAATTGAAAATTTCTGAATGATGATTTGGACCGTGTAGGTCAAATTGGGTCTCTGGGTGAACTCTAGAGTTCCGGAGCTTATTGGGAAACCGGAGCTCGAAAACCTTGCCAAAACTTACGAAAAATTTTGTTGTATGTGGTTGTTTGATAGAGGTACGCATACATGGAAATAATTTTATCCTCTTTTGAGCTATTTTTGTAAAGTATTTATTTAATTACAAATGCAGGGAGTACTTGCACTGATGATATATATTATATGTTGATCGATTGAATCTAAAGCTTAATGACATAAGCTGTTTTTAAGGATAAATTATAATTTGTTATAACCATTTCACTGACACTCAATCTTCGTATTACAACGATTTCACTGGCAATTAATCTTTGTTCTTTCTTGTTTTCTTTTACACAATTAATATTTGATCTTTCTTTTTCTAACGTAACGGGTTGTCACAGGATTTTACGGTTGGTAATTGGCAATTGATCTTTGTTCCTTCATAGGACAATTAATTTTGTTTTTTATTGTTCTTTCTTTCTTTGTGACACGGGTTTAAGGTTGGAAATTAGTCTTCGTTCCGACAATTAATTTTCGTTCCTTCTTGATTCTTTCTTGTTATTTTTTTGGCAATTAATCTTCATTCTTTCTTTGTTTTTTCGGTAGGCAATTAATTTCTGTTTAGGGCAATTAATCTTTAATCTTTTTTGTTTTTTTTTTGTTTTTTTGGTTAATTTGAATTTGAATTTCTCATGAGATGAGAATTTGAATTTGAGAATTTGACTTTTTCATGAGATGAGAATTTGAATTTCTCATGAGATGAGAATTTGAATTTCTCATGAGATGAGATGATAATTTGAATTTCTCATGAGATGAGAATTTGAATTTCTCATGAGACTTTGAATTTCTCATGATTTGAATTACTCATGAGATGAGAATTTGAATTTCTCATGAGATGAGAATTTGAATTTCTCATGAGATGAGAATTTGAATTTCTCATGAGATGAGAATTTGAATTTCTTATGAGATGAGAATTTGACTTTCTCATGAGATTTCTCATTAAAATTTAAATTACTCACCCGACCCCCCGACCTCCAACCTCGTGACCCCGACCTCGTGATCCCCAGACCCCGTAACCCCCCGATCCCCAACCCCGTGACCCCCTACCCCGGGCCCCTGGACCACGGGGAGCCCAAACCCCCGACCCCGGAACCCCGACCCCAGACCCTCGACCCCGGACCCCCCCTAAGGGACTCCTAAAAGCCCTCAGCTCAGGGGCCCCTACCGCCCTAAGAGCCCCCAATTCCCCGAGGAACCCCCAACCTCCTCCGTAGGAGTCCTCCTCAAGCGGCCCAAAGAGCCCCCAGCCCCCTCTACGGCCCCTAGGAGCCCCTGCCCCCTTAGGGGGGGGTCCTTAGCCCCCAAGGGTCCCCCCTAGGAGCCCCCAGCCTCCTTTTAGGGCCCCCCCTTTTAGGGCCCCCCCCACCCCTAGCCCCCAGCTCCCAGCCCTAGGGGCCCCTAGGAGTCCCTAAGAGCCCTAGGCGGCCACTACTCCCTAGGGCCCTACCCTTTTGCCCCGAGGCCCCCCCAAGCGACCCCTAGGAGCCCCGCCCTGCTAGGACCCAGCCCCCTTAGGAGCCCCCAGCTAGATTTAAAAGCATCCTGTCATATTATAACTAGAGGCGGTCCCTAGATACCCTCAGCCCCCTTTTGGAGCCCCGAGCCCCCCCCCCCTCCCCAAAGCGGCCCCGTTGGGGCCCCCTAGGAGCCCCACCCCCTCCCCCAGCTCCCAGCCCCCTTTGGGGGCCTCGAGGAACCCCATCCCCCTAGGAGCCCCCAGCCCTCGAGGAACCCCCATCCCCCTAGGAGCCCCCAGCCCTCCTAGGACCCCAGCCTCCCCAAGCGGCCCCAATAGCCCCCTCTAGAGCCCCTAAAAGCTCCATTGGGGCCCCTAGGAGCCCCCAGCCCCCTTAGGGGCCCCTAGGAGTCCCCAGCCTCCCCAGGCGGTCCCTAAGAGCCCCCAGCCCTGTTGGGGGCCCCGAGGAGCCCTTAGCCCCTAGGCGGCCACTAGGAGCTCCCACCCCCCACCCCCCTTGGGGCCCCTAGTTACCCTCAGCCCCCTTTTGGAACCCCTAAAAGCCCACAGCCCCCTTCGAGGGCCCCGAGGAGCCCCTAGCCCCCTAGGCGGCCCCTAGGAGCCCCCAATCCCCTAAGGGACTCCTACGAGCCCCCAGCTCCCTTTGGGGGACCCTAGGAGCCCCCAGACCCCTTTGGGGGCCCCTAGGAGCCCACAGCCCCCTTGAGGGCCATTACATCGACAATCAATAAAACAATATAATTTTTGAAATGATGATTGTAAATAGAGTTTCTCTAAATATCAGTAATCTTGTGCATAAATAAATAAAATGGCAGCCTAACTTGGAAAAACTAAATGATATGAATGATTAAAGGCACGTCAGTGCAAATTTCTAAAATTAGAGGAAGATATAGATGTTAAAGCGTAACTAACCTCTATATCAGATAATAGGTCAAATTTGAGATAGACACCAGCAAAAGAAAAGTAAATAAACCTGAATATTGTAAAATTATAAACAAAATGGATATTAGAGACAGTACAAATTTTTGCCAGAGACATTTTCTTAGTATAGGATGAAATTTAAATAATTTAATTATTTGTGAAGCTATGACTTTTAGCATTTTACCATACAAAAGTATATAATTTTTGATTTAAGTTTTCCTCACACATATGACAGGTCTAGTATACGAAAATTAAAACATTTAGTCAATTTTCAAATTTATATTGCAACTTAATTACCTAAGTGAGATGTTCAGAAACATTAATTCATTCTTTCTTAGCTTTTAACTAAAATGGCTGCTAGTTAATAAACATTAATTTCCTAACTGCAATTTCAGAAACATTAATTCAAAGCCTTTTTTTTTTATATCAGAACAATGCACCATACCAACTATATATACATAATGACTATCCCAGAGAAAACATTAGTAAATATGAATCTATAATGATAAATTGATATCTCACAAACTAGATTTTCAAACGAGCTTCAATAAAACAAATGCAATCTCTGCAAAGGAATTTATGAAAATTAGTGGTTTTCTTTCTAAATGTCAGCAACCAATTGTTTATCAACCAGTAAACACAATGCCAACAGGCTTGAAGTGCCTCAAACTTAATTTCACGCATACAGGTAAACATTTGAATCAGAGTATAACAAATATATAATTGTTTTCTCATGATCAGAATCACACATCCAACACCTAAACATCACAACAACTTCCATGTATAAAGTAAAAACTATATCTATACATAAAACCAATAATTGAATCACCATAAACTAACCCATGACAGAACCAGATTTGCTACCACATCAATTCTGATGATAGAAGAACAATACTTATTTAATAAATCTAAATTTCTTATGTAAGCCGTTTTCAGATGCATTTGACAATGCTTTAATAACAATAGTCCATACGCTTTATCCCAAAAAATAGGTCCTTACCACTTTACAATAATGTAACAAATGAATGATGTCTATATAAAGATGCCTAAAGAGATGCTTAAGCAAAATAGTAACCAGCCCATATGCCTCTCAGAGAGGTTTCAAAGTAGTTATGTTATACTTATGTTCCTGCAATCTCTTTGTAGAAACTGGTGACGATAAAATCAGTGTTATTCATGGCTATTAAATCAACAGTGAATTGACATCCGAAAGACAAAGTAAGATAAGAAAGAAGAGGGACAATAACTTGTGTAACTCCCATTTTATAAGCCAATAAATATGCAACAAGATTCCCATCACTCTAATTTCCAATGATGAAGTCAGGATAACTTTGTAACTCAACAGCACTGGCAACGTCCTGTTGACATACTCAGCCATCAATACTAAATGGAAATGATACAAATCTAAATTAAGGTAAGAAATTGCTTACATCCTAATAATGATTCATGGGCAAGTGAACAATTCAAATTACCTCTGAATAAGTCCCTAGATAAGGCGACACATAATATAATTGAAAAAATAGCATACATCTACTTTAATCATTTATTAAATTATATAATTGAAAAAATTTAATCCTTTTCAGATAAAGCCTATATTTCTGCAGCCATACAATCCCTTTATGAAATGGTTTATGTTCCATTAAATTGAAGAAAAAAGTTCACAAAAATGCCTAAAGGTGGTGGTCCACATTCTCCCTTGTAATCTTTTCAACATTCATTGAGTCAAGAAAAGAACATAGAAGAAAATTTAAGAAAGTGAGTCACATTATAACAAAATAAAATTCTAAACCAAATAAAAACAACATATTACACCAGGTTAGGAATCATTGAGTCTATAATACAAGGCATCCAAACTAAGACATTCAACCTGTCTAAGAGATGCTTTCAGTTTCAATATAGTTCAGCTTCTGAAATCATAGTACAACAATGAAAAACATAATTTGCATAAGGGTTAATTGGCTAAAACAATGTATAAAGAACAAACATGCTCTATATCAACAAGTAGAATGTCAGTTGTAGCATGTGGGGACTCCAAAAATTCCAACAACTTTGCAGACAGCTCCATCCTATCTTAGATTAGAGTAAAATATTTGAAGGAGGAAGTAAAAAAATACATCACCTATTTTACAAGCACATAAGAATAAATGGAAGAAAACAGGATACATGATTATGACTGATGTTTGTACTAATAAGATATGAACAGAGACCAGAGAAGTTATCTTTAAGTGAACAGAGACCAGAGAAGTTATCTTTCAAGAAAAGCTACATGAAACTTTCCATTTCAAGAAAAGCAAAAAATCAAACAACCGTAATCCATGTGGTAAAAGACTAATACCTTTGACTTCATCCATCTCTTTATATCCAAGGCCATGTAAAAGAGAGCGTAGAAGACGGTGTGCGAGGAAGCCCCAATTGAGAACAAGAACCAGCACTAGGGGAAGGAACGCCTCCTAGGGTTCTGAGGGATTTGATTTTTTAGGGAGAAGAAACACAAGGTGGAGTGAAGGTTCGAGAGAGAAGAGGTGGACTGAAGCCAGAAACGAGAGCTCGACTGAGGGCACCCTTGTCGATCATGTGCTGTCCCGGAGGACCCTTCGTCGGAGTCCGTGGAGGCCATTAACTATTGCAAGTTTAACTCAGTCTCCTCTTTAGAGCGTGTGGAATATCTTAGCCTCATGACTCGTATATATAAGCTGAAGATGGAGAGCGTGGGTTGAGGCTGACATGCAACGATGGTAACGGTAACGTAGCTGATTGTAAAGAAACGTATCTATCACAATAAATGCCACAAATAGATAGTTGGAAGGATACCTAAAACGACAAACCATCACTTAATTCGTCATTTATGTGTCATAACCTGTCCCTTAAATAATGTAAAATAGTTATGTTGATGTAATTACTTAACTGTTTAACCTTATGTCACTTGAAAAATGACAGAAAATTCAAAAGTTTCCCGTACATCTTTTTATTTTAATTATTTTTTACAATCAATTTAGTGATATACTCAAACACACTTTTCACTCATCAACCAATTAGATGTAAAATATCTTTATTTAACTTTAAAATATATTATAATTTATAATCAATTATAGTATCCATAATTATACTAATTTAATGTCAAAAATACCAAAATAATAATTTAATGTGAAAACATATAAAAATAATTAATGTAATACAAAAGTTAAGTAAGATCACATTATTTATATACTTTGATTTGTTTGAGTATTAAATAACATTTAAATTTGATGCAATAAACCGGTCAATTAGATAATTGTTGATATATAAATATGATATATATATATATATATATATATATATATATATATATATATATATATATATATATATAAAAGTTGATTTGTAAAAAAATTTTAATCTAAAAAGTTAACTTTTTTAATTTTTAACAAATTAAATTATAAACTAAGAGTTTATGGAATTCATCAAATTTTTGTTAAAAACACAGTCTTTATTCTCAATATTCAATGTAAATTTAACACTGCTTTATTAAATATGAATTAAAAGTAAGTCTGTATACTCTACAAATTTAGCATTTCTTTATTAACTTTTGGTTCTTTAATAATTATTTAAAAATGTTTTTAATGCGATAAAGTAATTTATATACGCACTTGGTGTTTTTGAATGTGATTTTTTTTTATTACTTTTTGTAAACAAACAAACATGTATAATTGAAATATGACAGAAAGAAGGAGACACAAGAAAATTGAATTCAAAAAGTTATTAATATTATTAGTTTATAAATTATTATGCATGATGTCCCTTGTAAACCAAACCAAGCATGGAGTAGAGGAATATGATGTATGTACAGGTTTTTATCTTGGATTGAGAGTTATGACATGCAACATATTTATATATTTAAAAATATTTACTATGAATTGATTCAAGAATAAATATATTTTTAGTCTTTAAATTTTAAAGTAAAATTAAAATTAATTTACATTCAAAATTTTAATATATTTTGATGGTTAAATTTTAAAATATTAATTTATATAATTATTTTAATCTAATTACGTTAAACATTCTAAGCTTTAATATATGTTGGAAAATGCATTTGATAGATAAACCAAATTTAACCTAGTTAGATTAAATGACTATATTGATTTATTTTTAAAAGTTTAGAGAGAAAAAGATACTAAAGTTTCCAATTTCGCCACAAAATTCAAAAACTATAAAACATACTTAACCACAAGCAGAAATTAGTTGAACCTGTAAGTCATTATTCTGATCTAACATAGGTTTGGATCAGATTAAATTAAAAAAAAATTGATACAGACTAATGTTAAATTTTATTGGTTCACCGACCCAAACATACTCCTTGTTCTAAACAACTCAAACATCACCTATAATATCATCTCCTCCCATATAACAACATGAGTAAGCTAACCAAAAACACAGGTTGAATATATGCCATAAGCATACTCGCCCACATTGTCCAAATCAATAATTACAATTCATGCATCTCAACCTTATCCATAAAATCAACATATTTATCAAAGCA
Source organism: Vigna mungo (assembly GCA_036885675.1). Classification (NCBI taxonomy): domain Eukaryota; kingdom Viridiplantae; phylum Streptophyta; class Magnoliopsida; order Fabales; family Fabaceae; genus Vigna; species Vigna mungo. Next base: position 2,844,347 of record CP144701.1, read on the forward strand.
AAGCGATTCAAGTCATTCTATTCTCAGAGCAAAGGACATGTTTCTTTTATTCCTCAAGAACTTACGAGTAAAAACTTCGGTGAGTCACACACCGGGCACTATACTCAGCAAAAGCTGAAAACCTACGGGCGAAACGTCCTTTTTTTCACTAGTGCTTCACACAAGCAAAAAGGCAGAGCCGTCAAAATGGGTCACAACCCGTGGGCCAACCCGGCCCGTCACGGGTTCGGGCCGGGTTGGGTTTGAAAAATACAACCCACCTATATGCGGGTCAGATTTCAACCCGGCTCATTTAGACCCGGCTCATGCGGGTTAAACCCGTAGTGAGCTGGGTTGGCCCACCAATCCACCTACCTAATTTTATTTTTTTAATTTATTATTTTATTTATGAACCCTAAAAAATAAAATACTCTCTTCACTCACTGTGTATACCGAAAAAGTAACTTTTGCTCTCACAAATCATTCTCACAGTACTTGCTCTCATTGGACGGTGCTCTCACTCTCACTTCACTAAAATTATTCAAGGAGCAGGTAAAGCACCCTTCCTTCTTTCTTCTCTTTTCTCCACATTTTTGTTTTCTCACTTCTCTTTCTTCTTTTTTTTTTTCAAAAACCCTATAATGACAAAAATAGGAGTTTGCGAATTTGTTTTTTGTTGTGGGAGATTTGAAGACATGGAATGATTTTTTTTCCTGTTCTGACATACTTGTATAAGAGTTTGTTCATTTTATTTAAACAATTTGAGTATACATTCTTTGAACAAGCTCCTTTTTATATCTTTGAATTTGGGAATTATGTTACAAATTAAACTATAAATTTTTTTGTTGATGTTGTTGAGTACTGGTTCTTTTTTGATATCTTTGAATTTGGATTATATTGTACTTTTTATTATTATTTTGAATTGTCTTTAACATAATTTTTTGGGAATGAAATTTGTTTAAATTTAAATTACAGAAAGTTTGTATTTTTTTATTTAAAAAGAATGTAATCAAATGAGCTAGTGAGCCAACCCGTTTACCCACAAACCCATGGCGGGTTGGACCGGGTTCAAGTTTTTTTGGCTCGTTAATAAATGAGCCGGGTTGGATTGGCTCACTAAGTGACCAACCCGTGGTGGGCCGGGCCGGGTCGGACCGGGTTACCCGTTTTGACAGCTCTACAAAAAGGTATGACACTCGAACCTGCACTCTTTCACTGCTTCATACAAGCGAAAAGTCATTTTCACTACTTCACATAGGCGAAAAGTACAACCTCAACTTTATAAGTTATGGTAAGATGACATAATAACCACACATAACTCTCTTACTTCACACGGTTGAAGAGAAACCACTTTCCACTACTTCACATAGGTGAAGGTATAATGCCAATTTTACAAAATACAGTCAAGAGACAAAAAATCCACAACCAATTCTCAGTATCAATTGAGACCCGTCTCATCAATCATCTCAATTAGCAATCACAACTTAGTCATGTTGTGTAAGATCCGAGAAAATGTAGAGTTTATAAATAAATATTAAGTATGTTTTATTAAAATCTGCATGAGTTTACAAGGTGTTGTGCAGTTCAGTTGGTGTGTAAGTCTTGAAAAGAACATAATGTTTTATGTTATTTATTTATTTTGTTGATCTAAGTGTAACACATGTTATCGTTTGATTGTTAAATTTGTAATGTGTTATATTCTAGTGTGATGTGTTGGCTTGTTGCTAAAAATGTTTATTTAGGATTGAATGTAAGAGAGTTCAGATCTGAGGGAGAGAGGTTCATGTGAAAGATTTGTTTGATTTTATTTATATTTTCTTAAGGGCAAGAATATCCTTTCCATTTTGTAATTGAGGTGTGAGAGTTATAAATAAGGGTGCAGAAAATAAAGAAAAGTACTTTAAATAATATAAGTTGAAAATTTAAAAAAAACAAGGTAGAAGGTTATGTTTTTTTAAAACCACTTGAGATATTATAGGGAGCACTACCTAGGTGGTTTCTTTTAATTATAATATAATTTATTTAAAATATAAATAAAAATAAAAAGGAGGTTTATTAAACAAAGGAAAGGAGAGAACGTTAAGAATAGAGAAAAAGAGAACAGAGAGCATAGTAAGATAGAAACTTTCTTTGAAGAACAGAAATATTTTCTTCTAAAAGATATAGCAGAAGTGTAAGACCTATTATTAATTGATGCTCTATAATTGGCTAAGTTATGAGAAACTTACTTTTTCTTTATTGTATGATAATGGTTGATATTTTCTTGAGTATCTTTGATGAGCATAAAACGTTACGGTTTTCATTAAAATGGTAGTTAATTGAATTGAATGTTTAATACCGTGATTGAATAATTCTAATATGATATGATGATCTTTGAATTTTTGGATGATAATCATAAATAAATTGCATTGATTTTTGCGTATTATTATAATGTTAATGTCCATTGGAATTTAAAGTCGCAGTTGAATTCTTTCACGTAATTGAATTTTGTATCAAAATTCTATGTGATGAGAGATTAAGGTTTTCTTTTTTTTGTTGGATATAATAAAGTAGTTCTTTGAATGACAATTCCAGAAAGAAAGAGAGGGTTTTGGAGTTATTTTAAGTTGGGATTCAGCTTATTTTCGTTTCCAGAGAAAGAAACAGAGCAGAAATAGGGCCTGATCCACGAAAGTCATCATTGGAATGCTTAGAGATCCGCGGAATGTCAGAATGTAACAAGGGTATATGTCGCGGTTGCTTAGAGATCTGCGGCCTATTCCCCCTGTGTTAGCGGATTGGCAAGTGTACCAAATCGTATCAAGTAATAAAAATGGTAATTCCCATGATACTCGAAAGACCTTATTGTTCGCGTGAATTAAAATCGTAAGACTTGCGGAGAAAAATTCAATAATTGTGGTGGATGCAATGACAGAAAATAAATATGCAATGTGATTCAATTGACGAGATTTAGGCAATGGATGAATGGAGTTGTTGGGGGTTTACAATTTCATCTAATCCTCTCTCTTTTATTTACTCCTCTTGTTTAAACGGCATTATTATCTAATTGCATGCAAACTTTCTTGGCCTCCCCTAAACCGATCCCTCAGCGAAAAGGGCCTATTACTAATTACCGGCTTGCTATCCCTAGCCTCCCCTAGCAACTAGCAACGCATTACAAACAGAAGCAAATACAATTGGTCGTCCTACTCCCATATCCCTAGGTGGTATTTCTTAACCAAGGAAAATCTCACCAGTTCATGTCATTACTGTACGTCCCCGTATCAATAAAGTCAAAGATCAATTACCGAATGAGTTAAACGATAAAGGAATTAAGCACAGTATGAGAATCCAACAATTGATAATAAACGCATATGAAAAACATATAATTCAAACAAAAGTTTCAATAATTGAGAGTATCAAAAGATTACATTGTTCCCCCAACAACAAAAAGGGTTTAGTTCACCATAGTCATGGTGAACCAAGATGAAAATAATGGAAGATATGGAAAACAAACCCTAGAAAAGATGAAAAGCAGCCTAAGCATCCAAGAGATCCTCTCCAAAGAGTGTAAAGTAGGTTTGGTCACCCTCCTCTGTCAAAAGAATGAATCTCAAGTCGAAGTAGGGCAATATATAGGTGAGGAGCGCGTCAAAAAGAGGCCCAGGCAAAACTGGCCGCCGCCCGGCGGCGCACTTATGCCGCCCGGCGCTGGGGGTCTACCGCCCGGCGCTCAGGTACAACTCAGGTACCGCTCAGCGCTAGTGACTGGCGCTTAGGTACAACTCAGCCCCAGCGGATCTTTTCAGCACTTTGTTTTTCTACACTCTGGTTGACTTTTCTGCACTTCAACCATTTGGTAATTCAACCATTCTTTCCATTCATCTCCAATTCTCACTTCCATCAAAATTGCTGCAAAACAAGTATAATATCGCTAAAAATAGCTTTTGACTCTCGACTGACTCATTTATTGAGTTTTGTTTGATTTCAAGCTTATTCTAAGCAGTAAAGGGAGTAATTTGGTCTAAAATAGCACATGAAAATAACGGTTTTTCAACCATTATCACAACCCCAAACTTAGAAATTTGTTTGTCCTCAAGCAAAACAAAACAAAACTAAAGATAAAACAAAACTTGGCTCTCTACACTTTCATCCAATGATTCAACATTCCTAAAGTACATGATGAGAACTACTCAATTTCAGATCTTCAGTGATGATCAAATCAAGATGCATGCTTTCAATTCATTTATCTCACACATTCCTCAACAAATGTTTCATATTATGAATGATCAATCCACTAAGCAAAGATGCAATCATGAAACTTAGAATTTCTCACCAAGCAAGTGTTTCACTCAATCACTCAAGTGTCTAGGGTAACACTCCAACTCCAAATCATTCATAAGTCACATGAAATAAAATTGCCTTTCATCTAAAACAATCAAAATCATCCCATGCAAATGCCATCAAAAGGACTTTTCCAAGGCTTGTAATGAGGCTGAGCTATCAAGAAAAATTGGTTTTTCTGGATCACAAAAGCTTTGAATCAAGAGAGCTTATTCATCATTCAAGGTTCAAGTTTAACTCTCTTTCTCAACCAATCTCATTTGTTCCCAACTTCTTCCCTTTTTCTTTTATTTTTACATTGAGCTCATCTTTCATGATTTTTCCTCTTTCTCATGTATATTTTTCTTTTTCAACACTTGAGCTCAATGCCTTTCTTTTTGCCATTCAATTTTCCCCACAACCCCAAACTTGAACCTTGAATATAATTACAGTCATTAACCCAATTCAAAGTAAATAATTTCAGCACAAGGATTTTTATTCTGTTTAGGGCCAAGGTTCAAAAAGGGTATAAGATTTCAAAAACTTTGGGTAAAATTTGGCTAAGTAAGGGCTTTCAAAAATGGCCTTGATCATATGACATGTACATACAATTCAATCAATCATCAAGATTTAGGCAATATCATGCATGCTTTCCTGTGAATAATTCTCATACAACAATTAAAACTCTAGAGCTCAATACCTCACACAACATGCTTCCTCACACACATTCATTCATACACCCTGCTTAGCATCATAACCACAATCATAATTCATCACACATCTGTTTCACAGGATATCACATGCAACACAACTCAATCATAATCAAATAGGTTCATTATGCAATTTATTCAGTCTAACATCTTCAGAAAAGTATTCAAGCCAAGCATACACACTGAAATTAAAATTCAACCTATTCTAAGAATTTAAAATGCAAAAGCGAAAGAGAGAATCTAGGTTGCCTCCTAGTAGCGCTTGTTTAACGTCACGAGCCTGACCCAAACCTGTTTAGCACTTGTCAGTAAGCGCAAATCTTTCCAACACCCTTCAGTAGGTGTACTTCCCTGCATCCTTCAGTAGATCTTTTTTTGTTATCCCAGTAGCATTCATCAGTAAATGTTGTCAGTGACATTCATCAGTAAATGTCTAACCATATAATATCAATCAGTAGATGCTAATCTTTTTTATCTTCATTGGCATCCATCAGTAGACACCAAATCACCTAACATCCATCAGTAGATGTTATCATTACTGCCATCAGAAGCAGTGCATAACCCAAAAGAATAAATAAAATAAAATAAAATAAAATGAAATAAAATAAAATAAAATAAAATAAAATAAAATAAAATAAAATAAAATAAAATCAATTCAAATAAAATCAATTCAAATCAAATTAAATTAAATCAAATCAAATCAAAACAAAACAAATTAAAATAAAATCAAAACGAAATAAAAGATAAAAAAAAAAAATCAAAAACTGGGTTACCTTCCAGCAAACGCTCTTTTAACGTCATTAGCTTGACCCGGTAGAGTTCAAGCACCCATCAGTTGGTGTTGATACTCCTCTTTCTTGATATTCTTTTCTTCTTCTTCTTCCTGCTGAATGTCTTCATAAAGTTGAGAATACCAAGCACATGCTTCCATGTTTCAACCATAGGAACTTTAATCTCCAATTTCTTGAAGATTGCTAGCTTGATCTTTTTTTCCCTTCCTATGATTTTTCTTTTTATGAGGAAGAGGTTTTTCATGTGATCTTTTCTTCTGTCCTCTCTTCCTCTTTTTCTCAACCTTCTCCTTCTTCCACTTTTTTTTTTCTTTTTTCTTATTTTCTTATTTTTTTTTCTTTTTTTTAATCACCGCTTGTTTTTTTTCCTCATCTTTCTCTTCCTCACTCAACCTTACTATTTTCTCCTCTTCTATCTCTTCCACTTCTCTCTCCACCTTCTCCTCATCATTTTCAAAGATAGTTACTTGATATTCCTCCTTAGGGTCAACTTCAGTGTTACCCCGAATAATACCCAGAGATATCAATGCTTTTGTTATCTCATCTTCTTCTATCTTCTCTTCATCAATATCCTCTTCTTTAGGAATATCCTCCTTTTTAGGGTCAACTTCAGTTTTACCCCTAATAATACCCAGAGATATGAATGCTTTTGTTATCTCATCTTCTTCTATCTTTTCTTCACAATTGACTTTATCATTCGCAAGGATAGTAGATTGACATTCTTTACTGGGGTCTACCTAGGTGTTAACCCCAATAATGCCTAGAGACTTTAAGGCACAAGAGATTTGTTCATCCAGTAAACGTTGTTCAATTTCCCCCAACGTTTCTTTTCTTAAAGAGGATTGTTTCTCTTTTTCATTTTGATCAAGGTATGAGTGAGGTTCCCACCAGTGATTAAAATTATTTTGGTAGGATTGAGTGCTCATATAATCAACTTCTTGTCCAAACTGCATCCTGTAAATCTTAGGCACAAAACTCTAGAGAACATTTATTAGAACAAAAATAAAAAAAAACAAGAAAATTAAATAATTATAAACAAGTAAAATTTAGTCAATTCACACTACTTAATAAGTCAAACCTCGAGTCCCCGACAACGGCGCCAAAAACTTGTTAGCAGATTGGCAAGTGTACCAAATCGTATCAAGTAATAAAAATGGTAAATCCCATTATCGTTCTTCCCATGAGACTCGAAAGGCCTTATTGTTCGCGTGAATTAAAATCGTAAGACTTGCGAAGAAAAATTCAATAATTGTGGTGGATGCAATGACAGAAAATAAATATGCAATGTGATTCAATTGACGAGATTTAGACAATGGATGAATGGAGTTGTTGGGGGTTTACAATTTCATCTAATCCTCTCTCTTTTATTTACTCCTCTTGTTTAAACGACGTTATTATCTAATTGCATGCAAACTTTCTTGGCCTCCCCTTAACCCGATCCCTCGGCGAAAAGGGCCTAATACTAATTACCGGCTTGCTATCCCTAGCCTCCCCTAGCAACTAGCAACGCATTACAAACATAAGCAAATACAATTAGTCGTCCTACTCCCCTATCCCTAGGTGGTATTGCTTAAGCAAGGAAAATCTCACCAGTTCATGTCATTACTAGTACATCCCCGTATCAATAAAGTCAAAGATCAATTACTGAATGAGTTAAACGATAAAGGCATTAAGCACAGTATGAGAATCCAACAATTGATCATAAACGCTTATGAAAAACATATAATTCAAACAAGAGTTTCAATGATCGAGAGTATCAAAAGATTACATTGTTCCCCCAACAACAAAAAGGGTTTAAGTTCACCATAGTCATGGTGAACCAAGATGAAAATAATGGAAGATATGGAAAGCAAACCCTAGAAAAGATGAAAAGGAGCCTAAGCATCCAAGAGATCCTCTCCAAAGAGTGCAAAGTAGGTCTGGCCGCCCTCCTCTGTCAAAAGAATGAATCCCAAGTCGAAGTAGGGCAATATATAGGTGAGGAGCGCGTCAAAAGAGGCCCAGGCCAACCTGGCCGCCGCCCGGCGCTGGGGTCTACCGCCCGGCGCTCAGGTACAGCTTAGGTACCGCTCAGCGCTAGTGACTGGCGCTCAGGTACAGCTCAGCCCTAGCGAATCTTTTCAGTACTTTGTTTTTCTACACTCTGGTTGACTTTTCTGCATTCTGGTTGATTTTTCTGCACTTCAGCCATTTGGTAATTCAACCATTCTTTCCATTCATCTCCAATTCTCACTTCCATCAAAATTGCTGCAAAACAATGCAAAACAAGCATAATATCGCTAAAAACAACTTTTGACTCTCGACTGACTCATTTATTGAGTTTTGTTTGATTTCAAGCTCATTCTAAGCAGTAAAGGGAGTAATTTGGTCTAAAATAGCACATGAAAATAACGGTTTTTCAACCGTTATCACCCTTCCACCTACTGACATTCCCCAAAAGGCAATTGGGAAGACAGTTGAGTATTCAGAACGTTAGGGAATAGGTCGCGGTTCTTAGCGCAACCGCGGCATATGCCCTAATCTGAATAAATTTGAAATATTTAAGGGTATATACCGCGGTTGCCCGCTGAACCGTGGCATATAGTTTCAAAAATAATTTCAAAAATGTCATTTTTATTATTTTCTTAAGCAGGATAGGCCGCAGTTAAGTTGTGAACCGCGGCATATACCCCTTTACTACCACGGGTAAGTTGTGAACCGCGACATATACCCCCTTGTAGGTTAAAAAATACAAAACACTGAACAGTTTCATCTTCTCCACGCGATTCTGAAGCTTTCTCCTCTACCTCCACGCGATTCCGCTGTTGCCGCGCCATCTTCGTCGCAGACCGTCTTTGCCCTCTGTCGTCGCGCCCTCTGTCGTTCGTCCGTTACGCCCTCTGCCGTCGCGCCAGCCTCTGTCGCCGCGTCATCCTCTCCGTCACCCCATCTCTGCTGCCCCGGGTACGTTCCATTTTCTTCTCTGATGAAATTTTTGTGCTATATTGAAATGCTAGGTTTGAATATGTTGTTGTGGCTTTGATCGTTTTTGTCAAATTTGTTGTGGTTTTGATGGTTCATTAAGAGACAAAGTATGTTAGTTTGTAGGGGAAAGGATTGGAATAGGATTGGAATAGAGGTAGATAAAATCTATTTAATTTTTTTTATCAGCAAATTTATTTAATTTTAATAATATGCTATGAACTTTTTTTAGTAGATTTATTATAAAATCAAAATTATGTGATTGAATGATTCCTATATACAAACTTTGATAATTCTCATATGTAATCATTTGTGATTGAATGTTTGAATTGATCATTTCAATGATTATTAATTGTATGATTGTATGACTGAATTGATTATATGATTGAATTGATAATTTTATATAGAATATTGTATAATTTTAATTTTTTAAAATTTAGGAATGGATCGAAATTGGATTAATTTACCACGTATTAGTGCTGAGTACGAGAGAGGTGTAGAGGAATTTATACAATTTGCACAGTGTAATGAGGAAGAAGTGATGATGAAGTGAAGTTTAGATGTCCTTGTGTGAACTGTTTGAATGGGAGAAAGTTGAACGCAACCCAAATTAGAGAACATCTTATCTGTGATGGTTTACTAAGATGTTATACAACATGAATATGGCACGGCGAAGAAATGTACTTTCTGACTGACTCGCAAACTGAAAATGTTACTTATTCCACCATGGAAGAAGATCAACTGAATGAAGACAAATTGGGGGACATGATCCGCGATGTTGGCGCAGAAAATTTTGCCAAAGCTCATGTGTATGAGATGATGTCGACTGATGCAGAAACACCTTTGTATGTCGGTTCAACTAAGTTCACACGTTTGTCAGCGGTGTTAAGGCTCATGAATTTAAAGGCGAGCAATGGATGGACTGATAAGAGTTTTACAGAATTGTTGACGTTGTTGAATCAAATGCTGCCAAATGGAAATACACTACCCACTCGTAATTATGATGCGAAGAAAATTCTTTGTCCAATGGGTATGGAGTATAAAAGGATACATACTTGTCCCAATGACTGCATTTTATATGGGAGAGAGTTTGAATTTTTGACAAAGTGTCCAAAATGTGGGTTATCACGATACAAGTCAAAAAACAATAGTGAAGATAATGGTCAGATAGAAAAAAATGGATCTGCTTTGAAGGTAGTTTAGTACCTTCCAATAGTGCCCAGACTTAAGCGTTTGTTTGCGAATCCCAAAGATGCTAAAAACCTTAGATGGCATGCAGATGAGAGAAAATTGATGGGCTGCTTCGTCATCCAGCTGATTCAAAGCAATGGAAAAATATTGATCAACAATTCCCCGAATTTGGTAAAGAGTGTAGAAATCTTAGGCTTGGTTTAGCCACTGATGGAATGAACCCATTTGGTAATCTGAGTACCAATCACAGTTGTTGGCGAGTTATATTGATAATTTACAACTTATCTTCTGCATTGTGCATGAAAAGGAAGTACATGATGTTGTCTATGATGATATCTGGTCCAAAGCAGCCTGGAAATGACATAGATGTTTATTTAAGCCCACTAGTTGAAGACTTGAAGTTTTTGTGGGTTGATGGGGTTGAAATATTTGATGCATTCGCTTCTGAGACTTTTGTGATGTGTGCAATGTTATTTGCACCATTAATGACTTTCCAGCTCATGGTAATTTGTCAAGATACAGTGTCAAGGGTCATAAAGCATGTCCTATCTATGAAGAAAACACTGCAGCTCATCAATTGAAACATGGAAGAAAGACGGTGTATCTGCGTCATCGGAGATTTCTAAAACGTAATCATCCATATCGAAGGTTAAAAAAAGCATTCAATGGAGATCAAGAGAGGGATGAAGCACCAAATCCACTTACTAGCCTTCAAGTTCTTGAAAAAGTTAATAAAATACATCATGTATTTGGGAAAACATCCAAGAAGTCATCTATAACGATCCCTTGGAAGAAGAAATCAATATTCTTTGATCTTCATATTGGTCAAAGTTAGATGTTCGACATTGCATAGATGTGATGCATGTAGAAAAGAATGTGTGTGATAGTTTGATTGGTACACTACTCAACATTCAGGGAAAGACAAAAGATGGAGTGAATGCTCGTTTGGATTTGGTTGACATGAATATCCGAGAAGAGTTGGCACCCAAGGAGATTGGTAAACGTACTTATTTGCCCCCTGCATGTTACACAATGTCTAGACAAGAGAAGATAAGTTTTTGTCTTTCTTTAAAGAGTATCAAAGTACCACAAGGATACTCTTCAAATATGAAGAGTTTAGTGTCGATGCAAGACTTAAAGCTTGTTGGCATGAAGTCTCACGATTGCCACGTCTTAATGCAACAATTGTTACCGGTGGCTATTCGTGGAATTTTGCCCAAAAATGTTAGGCAAACCATAAACAGGTTGTGTTCATTTTTCTCGTCAATATGTAGTAAAGTCATCGATCCTACAAAGTTAGATGAACTTCAAGGCGAGATTGTTATCATGTTGTGTCAACTAGAGATGTTTTTCCCTCCATCTTTTTTTTACATCATGGTACATTTACTTGTTCATTTGGTTAGAGAAATCAAGTTGTGGGGACCGGTATACTTAAGATGGATGTATCCTATTGAGCGTTATATGAAGATTTTGAAAGGGTACGTTAAAAATCCACATCGTCCTGAAGGTTCGATGATTGAAAGGTATATTGCTGAAGAAAGTATCGAGTTTTGTTCAGATTACATCACATCAACGAATCCAATAGGAGTTCCTCGCACATCATGGTTGAATAAATTTTCTACAAGTAAAAGCATCCGAGGTGTGAATGTGGTGACAAAAGATCGCGAAGAATTGTTGCCAGCGCATCTTTATATATTGAACAACACAGATGAGGTGATCCCTTTTTTGGAAGCACACAAAGCCATTGTTAAGAATAAAAATCCAAGACAATCAAAGAAATGGCAGTTGATGGAGCATAACGAAACATTTATGTCTTGGTTCAAATCTGAAATTGACAAAGAGCCACATTCTTCTTAAACTTTATTGTGGCTTGCAAATGGTTTGAAGTTTGATGTCGTGTGTTGTACAGGTTATAAAGTCAATAATTGCACATTCTATACGAAGACTTTGGATGATAAAAGCACAGTATAAAATAGTGGAGTTAGTTTAGAAGCTGAGTCGCTTCAATTTTCCACATCAAAAGATCAATCTCATGTACTTGGATCAATGAGATATTATGGTATAATAGAAGAGATATGGGAGGTTGATTACACCAAGTTTTTTGTTCCATTGTTCAAATGTAAGTGGTTTGACAATAAGAGTGGTGTGAAAATAGATGAATCGGGTATGACACTGGTTGATTTTCGAAAAGTGGGTTACCGAGACGAACCGTTTATCATGGTTCATCAAGCATCTCAGGTTTTTTATGTCAAAGATCCTGCGTCTGACCATTGGTATGTCGCTCTTCAAGGCAAAAAAACAAATTGAAGTTAACGAACAGAATCTGATTAATATTCATATTGTTGACAACCATTCATTTCAAACTACAACAAATTTGGATGACCAATCTGTAGTTGACGATGATGTACATCCAATTCGGTCAGATCATGATGAGGAAATATACATATGATGAATTCATATCTTTATGTATGAATTTTCAATTTCTGTATAAGTATTTTATTAATATCACATAAGGTTTTCTTTTATATATTTCCTATGATTACTATTACATGTTTTGTTAAATTATATGATATTACATAAGTCTTTTATTAATATTTCATGTTGCTATTTATTTTGACATATATATGGCTGATCATCCACATTCTTCAGGGGATGAGGCTCCCCCTACCAGATCCACTAGAGGACCCACCAGGATGAAACAACTTTTGATCAGAAAGAATAGTGGTGAAAGAACTCCAGTGAATGTGAACGTGATCACGGGTGTGGTAGTTGGCCCCTATGCAGATGACTTCTGATCATACCTTGGAGTAGTGGCACGTGATAGGATTAGTATTCTCACTCCATCTTTTGATCATGTGTCCGGGGTTGATCGGAACATTATATGGAACGATATATTGGTAAGCTAGCTAATATCATTTGAATTAAAATTTGTTTATGTTGATAATTTTGTACTGATACAACTTTATTATGTTTATTTCAGCTGACATTTGACATTCCAAATGTTGCAACACTTAGAAATAAGTGTTTGTCAACTGTTGCTGAAAACTTCAGAAACTTTAAAAGTAAGTTGACATCAAGATATATCTTTGGACACCTTAAACATAAGTCTCCATGTAGTACATATAAGTCCATTGATGAGGAGACTTGGCGGCTTTTTAAAGAGAGTCGGATGACAGAGGAATGACAGGTTAGTGTAGTTGATATTATTCAATTCCTCATTAACAAATATATATCATATGAACTAATTAATTAATGTGTATGTGACAGGCAATTAGAAGCAAAGCACAAGGAACAAGTGCTCATAACAAAAACCTCCACCTATTATCTCGTGGTGGGTATAGGAAGCTTGAGGAGAAAATCCTCAAGCAAAAGGCAGATGCTAGACCACCATCTCAGGGTGGTAGCCCCCCTCAGCCTTATTCTCCACCTTCTAGACATGAAAAATGGAAGTTGGCTCGTATGAGACCATCGGGCACCTACTCTTCCGACACTGCACGGAAAATTTCTGAAAGAATTGTAAGTTATCACTGTTCCTAAAATAATAATAATTGTAATTATACATACTACATTGAACTTTTTAAAGAATAATGGTGTTTTGTAATGTTACAGGAATCCTTAGTTGAGCAGAGCTCCCAAGGTCAATTCACTCCAGAGGGTTGCCAGGATATTCTTACTGCTGCGATTGAACGACCTGAGCACCCTGGACGTGTACGTGTTGCATGTCCTGGAGTAGGAATTAAAGATTATATTGGGAGCTCTTCTCGTCAGCCTTCATATGCATACAGCGAAGCACAAAAAGAAAGGATGACACAAGAGATCACAAAAAAGGTCCGAGCGGACCTTACGGCCAACAAGCTTAGATCAGAGCTTAGGGTTGAATTGTACAGTGAGTTCAGCTCCATGTTTGAGCAGCAGTTTGAGACCTATGGCATGCACCCGGTGCCACCTCCTGTACAGGAACAGGAACATCTTGTGCCTCCCACAGGTAAACTTAATAAACATTTATGTTCAATTATTTCTATCTTTTGTATAATCTAACACTTATTCTGACAGGGAGAAGCGGGAAAGGAAGTTGTTCCGCATCAGCCGTCCCAGGGGATGATATGGACGATGCTAGTCCATGTCTGCTATACATTTTAGACGATACTGAGACGGTCCTGGTAGCTCGTGGAACACAATTTAAGTCAGCGACTGTTGTTCATGGTATGCAGCTATCAGAGGATGAGGTGAAGGTCTCAGTGGACGAAATGATCATACCAGATGCCTCAGTTCCTCTAGCCACAGATGAGATTTTCACTGTGGAACAAGCATTCAAGTCATTTATCGCTTGGCCTAAACATTTGGTTGGTTCAGTTTCTGACCCCTCGGTATGAAATTCTTTACACTTCTCAATTTTAAAGGTTATTGATGTCAAAACTTATCTTATTTTTTCATGTAACAACAGACGCAAGCATAGGAGAAGATTCCTCTATCTGAGGATGATCCTCTTGCTTCATTGCATCTACTTGCTGACATCCTTGAAGATAAGCCTTTGGAGGTTGAGTATGATGCTAATGTATTTGGGACAGGCTCTGAGGTCCCAATATACCTTCATAGCCAAGATGTCAGAGAGCTTGCGTCGGGAACACAAGAGTTGAATATTTCAATTATTCAGCTATGGATGATGTAAGTCTATGAGCAATTATTTATATATAAAATTGATTTATATATCAAGTATCCTTATATCAAAGTTAATTTTTGATTTCAGGTATATGTTTGGGGTCAGTAACAAGTTGGGGCGTTCTGATGATTATGGATTCATTGATTCCCAATCCATTCATGAATCAAATGATTTTGATCAGATCAACACAAATCTGATAAGAAGTTTTTGAAGCGGCAAGAAAATATACTTTTTGCCTTATATATCCGGGTAAGTGAACTTTGTTAACATAATAAAGTTCCATATGTGATTTTAATATATAATAGTTAAGTTATTATGAATTTCAGGCGCCATTGGCAGCTTCTTGTTATGTCTATGCAAGAGAACTATGCTTTGTGGTTCTGCTCATTCCACAGGCCTCCTCCCACACAACTCAGACAAGCAATTGATTGGTAAGAACCTCAATGTTTGGACTTTCTTTGTTATATAAATGAATGCTAAAACCTTTTTTTATATATAGTTCTATACCAGCAAGTATGATGATGGTTGGGAGATCAATTGCTAACAGTAGAAAGATTGCTTGGATTTCTCTCAAGGTTTGACATATGCTAAAGTCATACTTTCTTATAGTTGTTTTATTTTAATGTTATTCACTAACTATTTACAACTGTCATGATATATTGTAGTGTAACAGACAAAATGGGTCATATGAGTGCAGATACTATGTAATGTATTGGATGACCTATATTGTTCGTTCTCACATCACAAGAGGCTGGGAAACGGTAATATTTAACTTTAACAAATTTTGATTTTTTCCCAAATTTAGAATTCATATACAGTAATTAATATGAATTGTCTTGTGCAGAAGTTCAAGACTACTACACCAGTTCCTAAGAAGCCACTATCATTCATGAGGAAAGCTGCTGCAAAGTATATAGTTAGATTATATAATAGTTCTTAGTTACTAGATTTAAAAATTTCATTTGATTAGATTGTATTTTATTAGACTTTGTACTTATGTGATGTTGAAATACATTTGAACATGTGTTTGATCTGTTGAAATTGAGTTTGTATACATGTTTTGATATGCAAGTCTGTTTTTGTGGTATTGGATATCACAAAAACAGACCTACTATTTTAAAAAAAAGTAGGGGAATATGTCGCGGTTGTGAGAAAGTAGAGCATATGCCACGGTTGTTACCACAACCGCGGTAGAAAGGTCCACGTTTTTATTTTAATTTCTTCTTAAAATAGACTTTTGGCCGTGGTCTATTTGTGCCTTTATACCGCGGTTCCAACTGCGGCATATAATGCTAGGAGTTTTCTTTAAAAAAAACAGGGGTTTAGGCCGCGGGTGTGTTAGGAACCGCGGTCTATTCCCCAGACTTTTTACAGCAGTTGTTTTCGCGGCGTAAAGTCCCAGACTTTTTACCGCGGCTTAATATGCCGCAGTTCGGGAACCGCTGCCAAAGTGAGAAAACAACCGCTGTCGTATCTCCTGACTGCACTAGTGAGTATTAAATAACATTTTAAATTTGATGTAATAAACCGGCCAATTACATAATTGCTGATCTATATATATATATATATATATATATATATATATATATATATATATTATAATTTGATTTGTAAAAATATTTTAATCTAAAAAGTTAACTTTGTAATTTTTAACAAATTATAAATTAAGAGTTTATGGAATTAATCAAATTTTTGTTAAAGACACAGTCTTTATTTTCAATATTCAATGTAAATTTAACACTACTTTATTAAATATGAATTAAAAGTAAGTCTGTATACTCAACAAATTTAGCATTTCTTTATTAACTTTTGGTTCTTCAATAATTATTTAAAAAGGTTTTTAATGCGATAAAGTAATTTATATACGCACTTGGTGTTTTTGAATGTGTGTTTCTTTTTTATTACTTTTTGAATGTGAGTTATGACATGCAACATATTTATATATTTAAAAATTATTTACTATGAATTGATTCAAAAATAAATATATTTTTAGTCTTTAAATTTTTAAAGTAAAATTAAAATTAATTTACATTCAAAATTTTAATATATTTTGGTGGTTAAATTTTAAAATATTAATTTATATAATTATTTTAATGTAATTACGTTAAACATTCTAAGCTTTAATATATGTTGGAAAATGCATTTGATAGATAAACCAAATTTAACGTAGTTAGATTAAATGACTATATTGATTTATTTTTAAAAGTTTAGAGAGAAAAAGATGCTAAAGTTTCCAATTTCGTCACAAAATTCAAAAACTATAAAACATACTTAACCACAAGAAAAATTAGTTGAAACCCGTAAGTCATTTTGATCTAATATAGGTTTGGATTGGAATAAATTAAAAAAAAAAATTGATACGGACTAATTTTAAAATTGATTGGTTCACCAACTCACATATATTTTATTTTTATGAAACAAAACAAAACATTGCCATCAAGAAAAAATACATGCAAAAATCAAAGTTTAAGACTAGGAGCAGTAGCATAAAAAACGTGTTAAAAAGGCCTCTATTGGGCAATTACAAGTACTTATTATAGTAAGAAGCTTTCTTTTTGTACTTCCAACTTTCCTTATGCACCTCCAATTTTAATTGTAATGACCTATACGTCTCTTTTACTTTTATATATATATATATATATATATATATATATATATATATATATATATATATATATATATATATATATATATCCTTTATTAAAAGTGTTTTTTAATATATTTATGGAATAAAATAAAAATAAATTTTAGTTAGAATTATCTTAATCAAATAGTTGTTCAACGAATTCAATTGCAGTGATTAAGTTCAGTAATTATAATAATATAAGAGAACATAAATATATTTTTAATTTGCATTGAAGAATTATTAATCAATAAATTTTAGAAGGTAGTTATGAGTTTTACGTAACATGCATCTTGATTTCAAATTTCAAAACACATATTTTCTCGTAATGATGTAATGTTGTTAGTGACTTGAAATATGATTTCCACACCTTTAAATAGATTTTGTATAAATCATTACTTTGCTATTCACACATTCAATCGAAAGTTTTTGAGAAAACTAAGTTTTTTTATCGATTCACTTTCAGGTTATTTGGATTTACAATTTTACATGTCTTTTTGGCAATATATACGATTTTATGTATCTATTATCGATAAATAACTTACAAATAGGTTATTTTTATTTTAACTTTAATAGTTTTAATGCTTTAACAATTATCAAAATTCGTTCCCTTATTATTAATTTTTAAATACTTTAAATAAAAAAAATTATAAAGAACATTGAACTATTTCACTTTTCTACTTTTCTATATTTTACATTTTTTATATTTTATGTAACTTCCCAAAATATATAGTGAAACTATATAATATAAAATGTCACAAAAATAATAAGATAGAACAATTAGAAGTTAATATAAAGTATACTCTTTAGAGTCATCTAAAATGACCACAAACTTTAATACTTTATATATAAAGCTAGCTAAAACAAAACTATGCATTACTACCATATATTAGCTACTCAGCAGCTTTAGCTTCATCCAATGTCTGCTCCACAAACACCTCATCTCCCTCTGCTCATATCCAAGGGATGATCATAGCAAAAGAAAGAAGACAACACATACAAACACAAAACAAGCAAAAAGGGTAAGCTAGATTTAAAAGCATACATGTTATCTCATAGCATTTTAAATAAAAAGGAGGATTCAAACAAAGTAAACAAACAAAGCATCCTATCATATTATCTTATACTAGACCTGTCCGGACTTAGGAATGAATATCGAGTTATGGCACTTGTGGTGGCTTCTACTGCTTTGGAAAACCAGATGAAGAACACAACGCACATCCCCAGCCCCCGAGAACTAGCCCCCTTCGGGGGTCCCTAGGAGCCCCCAACCGCCTAAGCGGCCACTACGGGCCCCGCGCCCCGGGGAGCCAACCCCCTAGGGGGCCCTTAGGTGCCCCGGCCCCCTAGGCGGCCCCAAAGAGCCCCCTGGGGGCACCTACCCCAACCCCCTTTAGCCCGGCCCCCTTAGCGGCCCCGAGAAACCCCCAGCCCTCCCTAAGCGGTCCCTAGGAATCCCCAGCCTCCAGCTCCGTTGGGGGCACCGAGGAGCCCCAGGACCCCTAGGAGCCCCAGGACCCTAGGAGCCCCCGACCCCCTTAGCGGCCTCGAGAAACCCCTTTAGGGGCCTCCCTTAGGAGCCCCAGAGTCCCCTCCTTTCCCTCAGGCGGCCCCCCAGCCCCCTTAGCCTAGGAGTCCCCAGGCAGCCCCAAGAGCCCCAGCCCCCTTTGGGTATGAGCCCCCAACCCCCTTTTGGGCCCCCCTAGGAGCCCCATGATCCCCGGACCCCCATGATCCCCGACCCCCTGACCCCCGACCCCCTGAACCCTTGACCCCTAACCCTTGACCCCGTGACCCCCAACCTAGTGACCCCTGACTCCCGACCTAGTGACCTTCCTGACCCCGTGACCCCCCGACCCCCGACCCCCAGACCCTGTAACCCCCGGACCTCCCGACCCTGTGACCCCGACCCCCCGATCCCCGGAACCCCGACCCTGGACCCCCGAACCCAGACCTTGTGACCCTCGAACTCGTGACCCCGTGACCCTTGGACACACCGACTCCCGACCCAGTGACCCCTGGACCCCCCGACCCCGTGACCTCCCGACCCTCGGACCCCCCGACTCCCGACCCCCTGACCCCGTGACCCCTGACTCCCCGAACCCCGATTCCCGACCCCGTGACGCCCGACCCCCCGAACCTCGACCCCGGACCCCAGACTCGGACCCCCGATCCCCGATCCCCGGAACCCCGACCCCCAGACCCCCCCAACCCCCGTGACCCCACCCCCGAACCCCCCGACCCCGTGACCTCCCGAACCCCGTGACCCCCGACCCACCGACTCCCGACCCCCGAACCCCTAACCCCGAAACCCGTGACCCCGTGACCCCTGACCCCCCGAACCCCGACTCCCGACCCCGTGACCCCCGAACCTCGACCCCGGACCCCAGACCCCAGACTCGAACCCCAGAAACCCAGAATCCCGGACCCCCCGACCCCTAGTGACCCCCCGACCCTGTGACGCCCGGATTCCCCGACTCCCGACCCCAGACCCCCAACCCCTGACCCCCGACCTCGTACCCCCGAACCTCCCGATCCCCGACCCCATGACCCCCGATCCTCGGAACCCCGACCCCGGACCCAGGATTCCCGACCCAGTGACCCCCCGACCCCCAACCCCTAGTGACACCCCGACCCTATGACGCCCGGACCCCCTGACTCTCGACCACGGACCCTCAACCCCTAAACCCCGAGACCCTATGACCCCCGAACCTCTCGATTCTCGAACCCCCGATCCCCGCAACCCCGACCCCGGACCCAGTCCCCCCGACCCTCGTGACCCCCGGACCCCTCGACTCCCGACCCCGTGACCCCCGTGACCTCCGACCCTGGTCCACGGACCTAGACCCCCGGACCCCGTGACCTCCCGACCCCCGTGACCCCCGACTACCGACCTAGTGACCCCCGGACCTCCCGGCCCCGTGACCCACGGATCCCCTGTGACTCCCCGACCCCTTGACCCCCGACCCCCAGACCCTACTGACCCCTAACCCCCAGACCCTGTGACCCCCTACCCCCGATCCCCGCAACCCCGACCCCGGACCCAGTCCCCCCGACCCTCGTGACCCCCGGACCCCCCGACTCCCGACCCCGTGACCTCCGACCCTGGTCCACGGACCTAGACCCCCGGACCCGGACCACCCGAACCCCCCGGACCCCGTGACCTCCCGACCCCCGACTACCGACCTAGTGACCCCCGGATCTCCCGGCCCCGTGACCCACGGATACCCTGTGACTACCCGACCCCGTGACCCCCGATCCCCAGACCCTAGTGACCCCTGATCCCCAGACCCTGTGACCCCCGACTCCCCGATCCCCGCAACCCCGACCACGGACCCAGTCCTCCCGACCCTCGTGACCCCCGGACCCCCCGACTCCCGACCCCGTGACCCCCGTGACCTCTGACCCTGGTCCATGGACCTAGACCCCCGGACCTCCCGGCCCCGTGACCCACGGATCCCCTGTGACTCCCCGACCCCGTGACCCCTGGACCCCGACACCCAGACCCTGTGACCCCCAGACATCCTGACCCTGTGACCCCCGACCCCCCGACCCTGGACCCCCGGACCCAAACCCCAGACCCCGTGACCTCCCGACCCCTTGACCTTGGACCCCCCGACTCCCGACTCCCGACCCCGTGACCCAACCCCCGACTCCCGACCTAGTGACCCCCGGACCTCCCGAACCCGTGACCCATGACCCACGAACCCCTGAGCCCCTGTGATCCCCGGAACCCCAACCCTGTACCCCCGGACCCAGACCCCGTGACCTCGAACACACCGACCCAGTGACCCCCGATCCCGTGACCCCCGGTCCCCCTGACCCCCAACCCCCTGAACCCCTGACCCCAGACCCCGTGACCCCTGACCTAGTGACTCCCGACTCTCGACCTAGTGACCTTCCCGACCCCGTGACCCACGCACCCCCAACCCCCTGTGACCCCCAGACCCTGTAACCCCCGACCCCCCGATCCCCGGAACCCCGACCCTGGACCCCCAAACCTAGACCCCGTGACCCTCGGACACATCGACTCTCGACCCAGTGACTCCCGGACCCCCCGAACCCGTGACCTCCTGACCCCGGACCCCCCGACTCTCGACCCCATGACCCCGGACCCCCCGAACCCCGACTCCCGACCCCGTGACCCCCGACCCCGGACCCCGGACCCCAGACCCCAGACCCCGCAGACTCAGACCCAGAGCCCCCAACCCCCGTGACCGCCAACTCCCGCGACCCCACCCCCGGACCCCCCCACCCCGACTCCCGAGCCCCTGACCCCCGACCCCCTAACCCTGGACCCCGTGACCCCTGACCCCCGGACCCCTCGAACCCCGACTCTTGACCCCGTGACCACCGACCCTCCACCCCCCGAACGACCCCAAAGTCGGACCCTCGACCCCCGACCCCCGACCCTCGATCCCCGACCCCGGACCCCAGACCCAGACCCCCAACCCCCGTGACCACCAACCTCCGCGACCCCTGACCCCCGGACCCCGCGACCCTCGGAACCCCGACTCCCCGACTCCCGACTCCTGACCCCGTGACCTCGGACTCCCAGACCCCGGACCCCGGAACTTGGAACCCGGACCTCGGACCCCCGGATCCTCCGACAATGCTTGCTGCAGTATTGCAATTAGATTTCCATAAAGATTTGGGGTAACCTACCAAGAGGAAATAGAACAAAGTGAACTTCAGAAACACTTCTATTAAATATCAGAAATAAATTAAGATCATTGTTTTGAAAGACAGAACCATCAAAACATGAGGTTAATGAGAAACCGTTTGCAAAGATTGATTCTCACTTACACACCAACAGATAAGAAAGGAAAATGTTAAGTATACCTTCAAATCAAACAACAGAACTAACAAAAAAATCTATTTCACACCTCTCAAATTTCTCCCTACCTCCTCACTTTTTACTCTTCAGCAACAAACATATAATTTCTTTAAGAAAAATATTACACCCATCTCTGTTTAAAGACATTATAAAGAGTTCTCTATACAATAAAAAAAACAGGATTGTCTTGGCATGTCGTGTAATTCATTCCAAAGAAATAAATGGATAACGCATGTGAAAGTGAGATGAGGTGAACCTTAAGGCTTTCGACGACGCCGGGAATGACCTCGTGTTCGAGGCCGGAGTACTCGCTTTCGGTGTTCTCCCTGATGACGACGATGTCGACGTTATTGTGGCGCGTGGTCAAGCCAGGGAGGTTGAAGCAGTTGACGAGGGAGGCGTAGAGATCGAGTTCCTTCCTGAGTTGCACGTTGAGGGAACTGACGCCGCCACCCACGGGGGTGATGACGCCTCCCTTGAGACACACCTGGTTCTTCCGAATCGACTCCAACACTTCCTGCGGCACCGACTTCATTTTCCCGTGGACCTCGAACTTCTCAAAGTAAACCGGCGCGTGCATTGCCTCCATCACCTGCTCCACCGCGCCCCTCACCATCGGCCCAATTCCGTCACCTGGAATGAGCGTCATCGGCCTCGGAGTGGTGATCCGGCTGGGCGAGGAGCGCGAGAGAAGGTCCTTGAGGAACGACAGTGATCTTCTGGCCATTGCGTTGCGTTACGTTGCGTTTTGAAGAGGAAAAATAAAATGGATTCTCTATGGAAGGAACGTAATTGGAGAGAATACGAAATTTAATGAAAAACACAAAATCTTTATATGTAAAGAAAGAATCGTCGAAAGCATCACCTCTACAACAGAGCCAGTAACAAGAACGCAGCTTCAAATGAACCTTTATTAAAATATACCGAATTCAATTCGGAGGCAATCTAAGACCCCCTGACGCTAATGTTCTTAATCAGATTCATATGATGTCTGGAATGAACTAACCGCACATGTCTGTCTTCAGCTTTCTTGGCCTCTAAAAGCACGCATGTTCAATACGATAAAGAAAATAAGCAAGATTAAAGATAACAGATAAAGATTTAGCGAATCCGTAAAGTAACGTGCATGTGTTACCGTTGAGGAACGCCGGCGGCTTCGAGTCGGCGCGTAGTGTTTGCATCCTCCTATCCTATCGTATAGTAAACCCACACACCGTTGACCGCTTGCACTGCTTTCTTTACCCTTCTTCTTACTCCTGCCCTCCATGGCTACACCCAACTTTTCAATTTTGTGACTCTGCTACTCAACTTCATGTACAACCCGCACTATTTATAGTGTCCTAATTTTAAGATTTTATAGCACGCTATCATGTTAATACAGAAATTATTTTTAAACCTTTTCATTTATTATGTTAATAACAGAAATTAAGAAGCCTATATCTTAAATTTAATGTCCTGACTTCATAAACAACTTTCATTTATTATTTTATTCATTCTTTTTTTTTTATTCTCAAAAGACTTCCAAATTACTGAACAGGTAAAGAACAATCTAGATAAAAAGATAAACTTTAGGATTAATTACTATCGAATAGAAAAATTGTTTTTCATTATGTAATCTTGAATGTAATTTTAGATTATATACCCTAAAAAATATATTTTAAGATCTACATATGTATTTTAAATTGTGTGATTTGAAGATTTATTTAAGATTTTAACAATTAGGAAATTCATAATTTATATTTTAGATTGTTTAATTTAAAAGTATTATACATTAACCAATTTGACTGATAATTTATTTGAACTTTTTGACACTCCATAGATATGCAAGTAGAAATTAAAGGGCTGTGAAAAGTAATTGAAAAAAAAAAAAATCTTCCACATTTGGGATTGTGGCCCATTAATCACAAAACTTGTAATAAAAAAAAGTTTTTTATGCATAAAAATTCAATACAAATAGAAAATTTTACATCCTTCAGATCTCAAGGATTTGAGTGTAAAAGAGTTTTGTATGATTATTTAATTACGAATCAACGTCTTCAAAAGTAATTACGTTTAAAATGTTTTAAAAGTTCGCGTATATATGCATTTCACTTTATTCTATGTAAAAATATTTCTTAGCTTAATTTTTCTTATATTTTATATTTATATTTATTTTGAGTGAAAAATGAAAAATATTAATTAATATAATTAAGGTTAAAAAATTCGATTAAGATAGTCAAATTTTGTACTACTTACTTTAATTAAATCATTTATTTTTTATTTAATATAAATAAGATAATTGTATATGCTACTTTTAGCTATGTAATTTACTTAGATGCCTATAACTTAAATTAAATATTAACTGTAATATCATAATTTTAAACTATTGTAAAATAATTATTTTCTAATACATCATAAATAGGAATTTAATGTCTAAAGAATAAATACAAGATAATATTTTAAGGACTTGAAGAGAGAAAAATAAAGGAGAGAAGATTATTTTTTATATTACGTATAATTATCAATTCTGAAATTATGAAACACCTTTTTAACAATTTTTAGATAAAGTTTCTATTCGGACAATTAAAAATTTAGTGTATAGTGATTCACTTACAAAATCGAAATTCGTGTTTAGAAATCAAAATTATAAAATATAGGTATTATTGAAAAACTCACTCACCTTATCACCATCTTCTATCAGTAAATGCTTGTATGGTCTCCTTAACACCTGAAGCTTTACCTTCTTCACTTTTTCCCCTCCGGCATGGCAGTCCACCAAGAAGTTCCATGTTTCTCTTGCTGAAGTCTCATTTTGTATCTTCTCAAAATGCATATCGTCCACACAGTGATGGATGATCAGCAAGGCTCTATCATCTTTTCTCTTAAACTCCTCTTTCTATGTGCCACGCAAATCAAACGCAAAAATCGCTTCCTCCATCATGTTGCTGACATCTTGAACACTAAACAAGACACACATCTGTGTGCTCCACCTGCTCTAGTTTTTGTCTGTGAAAACAGGTAGATTAACAGAATATCTCTGCTGGCCATTCTTTACACCATAAATCTTTCACCAAGAAACACAGTCTCGATCTTCTTTATGCTTTAATCAACTTTCCGCCAAGCCCTAGATAGGTACGAAGCTCCCAAGTCACGAACCTGAAGCTTTGGATACCACTGTTCGAACAGTGGAGAACGAGAGTTTGAACCTAAGCACAGACCAAACGGTTCGTGATGCCAAGTGTATTGACCGAACGGTAATGCTTCAGCACTGAACGCTATGGACACATTAGCATAACCCTGCAGCATAGACGACCGAGAACGACCCAACAAAAACACGAGCAGCACCGAACGACCAAGCCCTTTGCACCGAACGGTCAAGGAGGTGAGCAGAGAAAGAAAGAGTAAAACTCAAACACACAGAAATTTTTGTATATTCACACCGATCTCTAATCAACAATTTACAAGTACAGAGGTCCAATATTTATAAAATGAAAAGCAACTGCCAAGGACAGTAAAGCAACAACTGTCCTGGACAACTAACTAACGATCGACTTAACTTCTGACAATTTTTAACGTTGATTATTCAGTGGTTGAACATTGAATGCATGACATTATACACTATTTTTACACTAGTGGATAGCTCCACAGTTCATAACTAAAAAAGCCTATACCCCTTTGTTTGTGCTTTCCTTAGGCGCTCCTCCATTCCTCCCTTTCTCACTCATATCTTGTCTCACTGACTCCTTTTTCTCACTCATATCCTTTGTCTGTTTCTGTTGAAAAAAGGTTCCTTTTACTCTGTTAAAAATCCTTGTGCACGGTGGAAGCGAGGGACGAAGTTGTAGGGCGTAACCATAATGGGAACTGCGGTTAAGCACTATCCAAGCAAGTAAAGATCTGTAAGGCGTAACCACAATAGGAACTGACGACAATACAAGGTCACATGGAACAATAAAGATCTGCCATAATACTTTCCAAGCAAGTATGGAAACATTGAAAAATGATATTTTGTCTCCTAACCTAGACCTACACCTTCCTCATCATCATCATCTATAGTGAACAATGTTCCTACCACTTCCCATTACTACTAACACCCCTTATACAATGTCATACTCCCTTGGTCTCTTAACCTATCCCACATAACATTTCAACTATAGCTAGACCATTTCCACCTCCACCAATACTTCTTTTGCTTCCCCACTATAGCAGCCTCATTCCTTTTATATACATATAACTCCTTATTTGTACCACAATTCTACTATGCCCTTTACCTATAGCTAAACAACATACACCACCTCCTACTTTTCACCCTTCCGAATTGCAACTAGCTTTCTTTGATGGCTTAAAAGATTGACGTTTTCACATTCAACAATGTTTCTCTATCCTAGGTTTCTATATAACAACGATTGCCGCGGCAAAAAAAAATTGTATTATGAACAAATATGTTGTTGATAATGTCAAAAATTAATTGATATTTAACTTTTTTCAAAATTTATGGACGGATGAGAATCTATTAATAATGTTCTTATAAAAAATAATTATCAACAAATTATGATTGTTAGTAATTATGGAGAGATACATTTGTCTTAACAACCGTCATAATAAAAAATATTTTTGTAGTATGTGCATATGTTCTTTTTATGTGAAAGGAGATGTTTTGAGTTGATATAAATAGATGTATCATAATTCTCATTTTACAACTTGGGTCCTTTTTTACTACAACAATCACTAGTGGAAAAATTGCTTTTTATGACGGGTAAAAATGACATATTATGACGGGTAACCCTAGCATCATAGTTCTGGGCGTCATAATAGGTCTATGCATTTTATGACGGACAGAAAAATCCATCATAATAGATCCAATATATTATGATGGACAGAAAAGTCCATCATAATAAGTCCAGTATACTATGACGGACAGAAAAGTCCATCATAATAGGTCCAGTGTTTTGTAAAAAAAATTCATTATTACAATTGACATATCCATTCAATTTACAATTAATTTCCTATATATCATTTCATCAATCAATTTATAATCAATATAGCATAAAATGAACATATTCAATTAAACTATCATAATGAAATTCATTTCAATCATTAAATTATCTAATAATATTTATTACATAGTTTGTACATATACTAAATCAAATTCACTAAATCAAGTCAACCCCAATTATCTTGGAAGCACCGGTAAGTCTAGCTCCCTCGGCAGCCTCCAGAAAATGTAAAAGCAAAAACATTTACAAAGCAGAGATAGATGAACCAAAATTTCAGGCAAGGCAACTCACAGCAAGTCCCAAAGCTCCAATCCAAATATAGCTACTGATGAACCTTTCCTTGGTTTTGTAACATTCAATGTAGCATCAAGACCTTCAATAAGAAAACCAATGATATAGTTAATTGAAAGAGAAAGTTTTTCCTTGGTTTTGTAACATTCAATGTAGCATCAAGACCTTCAATAAGAAAACCAATGATATAGTTAATTGAAAGAGAAAGTTTACAAATGACTAAAAGAGCTTAATGTAGTTATTCCAACCTGTTGAGATTCCACAGCTCAGAAACTTGTTGTTGCGTGTAGCCATACCAAATTTGACTTCAATAACCACCCCATCTAAAAGACTTGAGGGAGGATTATCTTCCAATACTTTTGCAGTCACTTACAGTGCCTGATGATAGAAACCTCAAAGTTACAGTCATTACTTGTTAACTCATACACGAAACAAACATAATTCAATTCGAGGGTCTCGCACAGCTAAACGCAAAACCTTAAACCCTAGAATGTGCAAAGGCACCTGTAAACTAAACAACAAAAGCAAATAACACATTCGACGCGCCGAGAACATGAAAGAGAAAAAAATGCATTGCATGAAACGAAAATGCAGACCAGCAGAAACACGAAATCAAAGTACCTCATCGCTGTGAAAAACCGATCTCTCAAGAGGAGAGGGTTTCAAAGGAGAAAGAAATAAAGAGAGGAAGAGATGCGCCAGCTTTTTGGTGGTAGAGAGGGCTACCGGAGATGGAGTTGGGAAGGAGAGGAGCGGAATCCGCCAGCTGAGGCTCCTGTGAGAGGAAGGGGAATGTGGATATGGTTTTGACGAGGAAAAAGGGTTTGGGGAAGAGAACGGAACGCGTGCAGAAGAGGATCGCCATTTCTGATGCTGGACTGGACTCTGAAAGAGAATTAGGGCTTGCCTGCACGGAGACACTTAGAGACAATAGGACTAAAATCTTAGAGGGGAATGGAAAAATCAGATTTAGAGAGATATTATGAGTGATTTTTCAAATTATATCCACACACTCACTTCCTTTTCTTTTTTGGTTATACTCTTAAAATCTAAAATCTTCTTTGATTACCATAGTTTATGCGAATGTTTGGTATAGTATATTACTAGGAAGCATAATCAAATCATATACATGTGAATAATATTGAAAGTTGTAAAGTAGCCTCATGAACACTGATGTATTTTTGTGACAATTGATTTCAGGCTGGATGAGGCAATTGAAATTCTTGAAAACATTGTGATAATGAGGAAAGAAAAGCTTGGGACTGCAAATCTCGATGTTGCTGATGAGAACCATGTGAATAATACATGATTCCTCTCAATGACCATCTAATTTATATTTCATTACAATTGTAATAACTTGCAAAGCATTTTCCATTAAAATATGATATAAATTACAATTTACAATGAAATTCATGATGTAAATAAAAGTAATTATATGTATTGATGCCAAAAAATACCATTACATTAGTATATTTTTATTCATATATCTATAATAGACAGAGCAAATTCAGTGTCAAAATCCACACATGATCACAGTATAGATCATGGGGCAGAACTTAAATACTTTGTAAGATAAGTCTACATGTCAAATTCAACTACAAGAGTGGATAAACCACGTAACACTTAGAAACGACTTCCATGAAATCAGCACTTTCTTCCTACTCCAGTCCCTTTGTCAGATACTCTTTCATATCATCATATGATAAAACAAAAAACATTTTAAAACTACTTGTGTCGTGTACTTGGGATGGCATAACCAGAATTTGCAGTAGTTGCCTTCATTTGGAGAGAGAAAATAAATTTTCACATTCTAATACTTGGCTTCCATCAAGTTTTCCTATCTCTCTTTCAATGGTATAAACATCTAGCAGTGTCATGAAGAAAAGAGTTTTGAGGCTCCAAGTTCAAATCAAATCAAACATTTACCCTCAATTTATTAAACTATAGAAGAATGCATGGCAAACAATAAAGTCATAAAAATGTCCCCTTGACAATATTTTCTTGCTCTACATGAAAAATTGAAATTAGTTTCCCATAAGTTCATTTCCTGTCATGGAAGAAGTCAAGTTATTTCTTAGAAGGGCTTGTGGAGATCTTGAGCTTACATACTGTCAGTCACTCAAAACGTTGTCGTTGGAGATCTTGAGCTCCACCCACACAAATCAAGCTTCTTTCACTATTACACTCACAAGACATCGTTGTCCACTGTGATCATCATTAGAGCAACTCTTGAAGATCGCACGCACTCGCTGGAGCAAATATAAAATCAAGGAGCATCTCTTCCACCTCCTATAGCATATCGACCTCCATCGTCACCGAAAAAATGCACAACAACATCACAAACCATATCTCCTCAGGATAGTGTCAACCATCGCTAGATCCATCATGAGCATTCAAACTCACTTTCTAATAATGGGCATCCAAAATCATAAACTTAGAGTACATTATCTAGTCATTAACGTCCACGTTTCTTATCCTATGTGATGTGGAACTTTCGAAAATATATTATTTTTATCAACTAACATGTTTGTAAATAGATTAAAAGTTTCAGTCTTAGAGTGTTTTGGCCTCGAAAGTTATGACACATAAAAAGGCATGATAGAAAGAAAATTTTACAAAAACCAATGGCATATATAAGGTTCACTAGTACAAAAATCGCGTACAACGTTAAATATTTTAGACTTTTAACGACGAATTCGCGAACGACGTCATATCACGAGACGTTAAATTGTCATTGAATTTAAAAAATACGACGTTAAATTATTATTTTTTTGTCAATATTCGACGTTAATCAATTTTTTTTTTGTTTTTGTTTTAATTAACTGTGATCCATTTTACAACTCTTCGATACCTGAAAAACAGAAAAACAACAAATTTCAGCTTTTGGTATTTTATAAAGCATGAACTATGAACGTGTAATGTAGTATCATCAACAATAACCAACAACAAACAAGTTCAAAATAACCACAACAAACAAGTTCAAAATAACCACAACAAACAAGTTCAAAATAACCACAACAAACAAGTTCAACCAAACAACAACAACAAACAAGTTCAACAAATAAGTTCTTCAAAACAAAAATGAAAACTAACCTTCAAAAGGTGGGTTCGTTGTAATAAAGTGAGTCACCAGTGAGAGAGAAAGCAGAATGAGCCTATGAAGGACAAGAGTACGAAAATAATCAGTCAAAACAAATGAAAATCATACATAAAGTAGTTAATTAACATGCATTTGTATAAAATGAAAGAAAGATTACATGTGATAGTTGTAAAATTTCGTTCGAGAAAAGTTTGAGAAGAGAAGAGGGTCTCGTGCACTAAGATAAAGTGAATAAATTTTCAATCTCCTGCTCAAATTTTTATTGAACTCATTAACCTTTTGACTCTAATGCTGGGACATTCGACGTTTTATATCCTTTTAAGTCAAATTACAATTCTAAACTACGTTTAATAATTGCATTTATTTACAGAAATGTTACCGGTCTTTTTGTTGGAACGGTGGAGAACGAGAGTTTGACCCTAGGTAGTGACCGAACGGTTCGTGATGCCAAGTGTATCTGACCGAGCGGTAATGCTTCAGCATTGAACGCTATGGACACACCAGCAAAACACTACAGCATACACGACCGAGAACGACCCAGCAAGATCACAAGCAGCACCGAACGACCAAGCCCTTTGCAACGAATGGTCAAGGAGGTGAGGAGAGAAAGAAAGAGTAAAACTCAAACACACAGAAATTTTCGTATATTCACACTGATCTCTAATCAACAATTTACAAGTACAGAGGTCCAGTATTTATAAAATGAAAAGCAACTGCCAAGGACAGTTAAGCAACAGTTGTCCTGGCCAACTAACTAACTAACGCTCGGCTTAACTTCTAACACTCTCCTCTAAGCCGAGCACTTAGAGGTAGCACCTATCCTTGCCAACCTATCTCGCGTACCACGTTGAGACCGAACGGTGTCTTCGGAACTCATATAATTCACGCTTGTCAATCCATTGAGCAATTGTTCCTGCCAATCATGTGATGAAGGCAGATGCCAACTTGCGTGAGTTGTGCGACCAAGACCGAACGGTTCAAAAGAGCAACTGAGTGACATGACCGAATGGTTTGAGTGCAGTTGCCAGTTTAACGCTCTAAAGTGACGCCTCACTCGGTTGAATGAACGTTGTGGTCAGGAATGGCTGAATGACGTGATCAAACGGTTGTTGTCATGTCTCGGTTCACCAGAAACTCCCCATGCTTCTTTGGCAGCATTCACTTCAACATTTTTCTTCTCCCCAGCTGAAATGTCAACTAGCTTCCAGATTCCATTGTTATTCTTCCTAACTTAATCAACTTTTTCTCTCATTGTATCCTTCCACACGGATTTCTTCAAGACCTGGGTTTGATCGATCGATTCTACGGCTGCTATATTCAAGGCTTCAGCTTGATCGAATGGTTATGCGCCTGCAAACATGGCTACATGCACCAGACCTTCCTCATTACCAGTCCGTGTATCAGTATTCATCTTGTCAGTTTCTTCACACATTACACACTTCACTAGGCTGATCTGAAATGTTTTATCCTTGGAGATCTTGCTCCTCAAGATCAAGTTTTTGCTTTTATCAAACACCTCGACCTTATTGAAGCCTCTCATCATAACTGTAAGACCTTTTTGAATTAACTGGCCGATACTCAGAAGATTGTACCTTATTGCAAGCACAAACAACACACTAGTTAGAATGGCACACGACCCATTCTTCCTTCTGATAACAACATCACCAACTCCCTCTACCTCTGAAGTGTTGTCAACAACAAATCTCACCATACTTCTCTCGGTCTCAGCAAAATTTACCAACCAATCTCTGTGGCAGGTCATACGATTCGAAAATCCCGAATCCAAATACCACAGTTTGTCTTGAGAGTGTGAGCTTACTGTAGATGTAGTTGTCATCAATATGATGGGTTCTGAATTAGACTCCACTTGAGCTGCGTAGGCCTCATTTTCTTGACTCTTCTTTTGTTCTCTGGTTTCAGCATAACACTCACTAAAGTAGTGCCCATACCTATGACAATTAAAACACACAATATTCCTCTTGTCCTTTTTGTGGAAATTCTTCTCAGATTTGCCTTCCTCCTCTGTTGAAGACTCATTCTTGTCATCTTTGTTCCTATCTTTTCTCCACTTCCCTTTACCATGTTTCCCTTTCCATTTCTTGGTTGTCTTCTTCTCTTCATTCTTAACGTGTTGAACCTTCAATGCCTGCTCCTCATCTCATATGCCTCCAAAGAGCTCTGCAGTTCCTCTATCTTGAGTTTTTCAAGGTCTCTAGACTCCTCTATTGCCACCACAATATGATCAAACATCGGAGGCAGTGACCGCTGATTTTCTCAATTACCATGAGATCAGTAACAGTGTCACCACAACTTTTCATCTGGTTAGCAATTGAGTGTATTTTATTGAAAAAAAATCACTCACCTTATCACCATCCTCCATCAGTAGATGCTCGTACTGTCTCCTTAACGCCTGAAGTTTTACCTTCTTCACTTTTTCCCCTTCGGCATGGTAGCCCACCAAGATGTTCCATGCTTCTCTTGCTGAAGCCGCATTTTGTATCTTCTCAAAATGCATATCGTCCACACACTGATGGATGATCAACAAGGCTCTATCGTCTTTTCTCTTAAACTCCTCTTTCTCGTGCCGCGCAAATCAAACACAGAAACCACTTCCTCCATCATGTTGCTGACATCTTGAACACGAAACAAGACACGCATCTGTGTACTTCACCTACTCCAGTTTTTGTCTGTGAAAGCAGGTAGATTAATAGACATATCTCTGCTGCTTCAGTTTCAAACATTTCAACATCATCATCATACTCAATTATAACAGTATGAATCATCACAATCACATTATACCACTTATATTCAACATCACACTATCAAAATCACCAATCAAACATACATTTTATACACCCAAACATACATTTTATACTCACAATCATACCAATTTTCTCAAATCATCTATAACTCATAGAGACACTAATTTTATAATATAAACACACTAAGACAAGTTTTAGCTTCCCTTACCTCAAAACACCAAACTGAAAACAAACAGAGTCCTTAGAACTTTAGGTGAATCAAGAACATGTAGGAGAGGCATGATTACACATGCAATAATAATAGATTCCTCTAAAACGGATTTGAGAATGGAAAGGAGAAAAGAAGTCGAAACTTATTTGCTCTATAAAAGAAATTGATCGGGTAGAAACCTTGTTGTCGTGGTCGATTAGGTACCTTCTGATCGTCAAAGAGATGACTCAGGAGTTAGAACTCTTAGAGAGAAGGTAGAGAACTCTAGAAAAGTAGTTTCTAGATAAATGATACGTTTTAGAATAATGAAACTCGCTTATAACAAAATTATTTATAATAAAATCGTTTAATATTAAAATACCATTTTCTGAAGTTTTACATTTTATTATAAGTTTGCTCTATTAAGAATTATTTTTGGATGTTGTATTATTCAAATGCTAATATTTAAGGTTAAACTCATTTGGAGGTCCCTATTTTCGTGGGATTATCCCAGTTACATCCCTGTCTTTTAAGTTTTGCAAATTAGGTCCTTAATATTGAAAAATTAAATCAACTTAACGGATTTAAGTTTTTGCTTACCTGTGATGTTGACGTGGAGGTTTTTTTTAACATAGCATTTACAGGTGGCATTTAATAAAAGAAACATTTTAAAAATTGGGTTTCCTTATGGATTTTAAAATGTTACATATGCATACATGAAAATTTAGAGATTTATGGTTCATTATTCTTGAAGATTTAGGAATTAGGGTTTATTGAAATTGAAATTAGGATTAACATCCAACTCTTTTCTTCTTCGATACCCTTCTTCCCAAACTCAAAAACTCCCTCTCTCACTTGCCCACTTTTTCCCTCTCGTCGGACACCTCACTTGGCTCCTTCACTCCCAAATCCCCATCCTCACTTACAAATCTGGTGACACTGTTTCCCTCACTGTAGTTGAATCTGATGTTGTTTTCGACCATCTACTAAGCATAAATCTTGTTGAGGCTAGAGAAATCCACCACCTTTTACCCTACTACAATATCGTTTATCAAAGTCTGGGCTTATCTTTGCAGAGATCAACCATAATTAACTTTTTCTCTGCCACCTGAACTTTCTCTGTCTTTTGGCATGGAGGTAGTCCAAGACCCCAATCATTTAGAACAAAAAACTACCAGTGATTGGTTAAGACAGGGTGGACCCAACAACAAAGCCTCGTAGCTTGGGATCTCCAAGTCCCCGACGAAGCAACCAGAGGCGTGTTTCATCTCGGTCATTTAGATATTGAAAAGTTGAAGCAGATTGTGTTGTCCAAGAAGAAAGGGAACAACAACAACCTCTGCTTGTCAACTTTTGTGTTATCCGTTGGTTATGCTTGGGTTTGCAGGGTGAGAGCAGAGGAAACAAAAAACAAAATGGTTACGTTGGCTTTGAACATGAAGCCCTAATTAAGCAAATAGCGTCTCCACTAACGACTTCAATGTTTCAGATTTTTAATCCTAATTTCAATATGAATTCCAACCTCCACTAGGTAGCAATCCTTACTTCAATAACGAAGCTCCAATGCCCTAATTTAGCAAATTCCCTCACTACTAAGAATTTCACCTGTGCTTGCGAAACACTAAGCTTTTCTCTTCCCAATTTTAATCCCAATTCAATTTTTAATTAACCCTAATTTTAAAATCTTTCACAAAAACTCCAATTTTACAAATGTTTGTTTAAGATAATGCCACGTACAAAAAAAACCCAGGTATAAGGGTCTGTGCATGCCACGTCTCCAAATTTATCCACGTCACCCTCACAGGTAAGCAAAAACTTAACTTTGTTAAGTTGATTTAACGACAATGGTTCAATTGATTCAATTTTTCAATATTAAGGACCTAATTGGCAAAACTTAAAAGACAGGGATGTAACTAGGACAACTCATATTTATAATTGTATGTTTGTGTTTAGAGAAATTAGTTTTATATTTCTTAGAAAACTCGACACCACCTTCATTCTATTACTAATCATCTCAGTAAATTAATATTTCTGCTTCATTAACTGTCAAATCAAGCTTTTTATCATGAGTTCTAGATATATTGTTATTTATTTTGACTAGTTGAATCTTTAATTAGAAACTTGTAGTTAGAACAAATTTTCACCTAATATTTTAATAGTTTAAGTGGTAGATAACCTTGACCTTTGTTTGTTTAGTACGTAACTTTTTCCATAGTTATCTAATAGACTTGATTCTTTTTTCATTGTATTGCTCATTCCATTATACTTAATTTGAATGGAAGAACATACATTTTTGAGTTTTGTGAAAACTGCAATTTCTTTCTAAAGTCTCGAACAATTCTTGCATATGTTGTTTTGTTGATTGTGCAATATATCTAAGAAAGTGATATGAAAATCTATGATGAAATATAAAGGTCTATGTTGGTTTTGAAATAAGATATGAATTTATATTACATGATGGATTGGTTGATGAATATGATATGGTATGATTTTGGCCAAAGATCTTATGGAGAGATTTTGCGTTTGTATCAAACTAGTGTACACATTGATGTAAGGGTCTTAACATTGGAGGTTATCCTGATACTCTAATAACCATTCAGGCCCAAGTAGAGAAGGATGTGTTATGTGATGAGAGTGGTAGGAGGTCTTCGTCTATGAGCCAGTTTTGACCATAGGTGTTGATGTGCTAACCTCATGGGATCACATGTTGTGTTGTATTGGTATTGGTTCTGTATGAGCAATGAGAGTATTGACTCCAGATGGTTGAGTCTAATATGATTATCACACGAATTTATCATGTGTATTAATAGTTTGACGTCTGATTTATAAATGATCTTTGGTATGTTAATTCACTCTTACTTATTTATGTTTATTCGATTATCATATAACGTGTGTATTATATGAGAACAAATGAGAAAATGACTACGAATTTAGTACAAGAGCAAAAAAAACACAATAAAATAATAAAAAAAAATTCCTACAAAAGTTTTAATAAAATAATAAAAAAAAATTCCTACAAAAGTTTTAATTAAAATAAACATATGTAATTTCTTTTGTTGAACTCTCAAATGTATCGATTTATATCTATTTTTGAAGCAACTTGGAAGATATTCTATAGAAGAAAGCCTTTTTCTTCTTATAAGAATCATGTTATGATTTTCTGTTAGTGTTATTTCTAACCTTTCTTAGTCCACGAAATTTTGGCAACTTTTTCTTTTAGATATTTTAAATTGAATTTAAATTTTATACACTTTAATTGTAAAAGTGGTTCAGTTTATTATTTAAAAATTATTTTTAGTAAGATTATTAGTATTTAACTACGTGAATTTAAAATATATGTGATTGTATTGTAAATCCAAACTTTATAATAAATAAATAATTTCAAAACTGAATTATATTATTATTAAATTTTATGACAAAATTTCCAACATATTTAAATTATTATAAAATTATTTTATGATCCTATAAATTTTATTAAAAAAATCTAGTGAAAAATATTCTATAAAACTATGATAATAATTGACATTCGAGAAGATAAAGAGATAAAAATTAGTAGATAAAACGATGTCATAAAAAAAAGATAAATGTCAATAAAATATTCATTATAATTATTATGAATTCTATAAGGTCATAGATGAGAGTGTGTGTTTATTCTTTTTTATGATAATAAAAAATAACTTTTATAATTTTCATATAAATATAAATATTTTTTATAATTTTATTGTAAATAAGTTTTATTTATTTTGTAAGTAGTTTTATAGTTAAAAATGATTAAGTTTAAAAAAAATGTAAAATAAAAAATGTATAAGTGAAAAAAAAATTACTTAAAAGGTAAAATTAATAAAATAGTTATTTAGTTTAATTTTTTTTATGTAAAGGGTAAAATTAGAAAAAAAATATATGAACACCAAAAAGAAGAATCCTTCTTATATATAGGTATATATAGATATAGATGATTGTAAATAAATAAATAAATAAATAAATATATATATATATATATATATATATATATATATATATATATATATATATATATATATATATAGGGGTTTCTTAACACGCGTACGCTGTTTTTCAGTTGGTACGTTTTAACAATGTATACCGAATTATAATAGACAAAAATACCCTCATTTATCATGGATTCTAAGTTTTGAGGTCAAGGATATTTAAATAATTTCATTTTCAAAACTAAAAAAAAGAAAGAAACTCTCAAACCCCTATATGGGGTTTGTTAACACGCGTACGCCTGTTTTTCAGTTGGTACGTTTTAACAATGTATACCGGATTATAGTAGACAAAAATACCCTAATTTATCATGGATTCTAAGTTTTGAGGTCAAGGATATTTAAATAATTTCATTTTCAAAACTAAAAAAAAAAAAAGAAACTCCCAAAC
Source organism: Vigna mungo (assembly GCA_036885675.1). Taxonomy (NCBI): domain Eukaryota; kingdom Viridiplantae; phylum Streptophyta; class Magnoliopsida; order Fabales; family Fabaceae; genus Vigna; species Vigna mungo. Next base: position 2,882,115 of record CP144701.1, read on the forward strand.
CCTTACTCACCTCTCTCATTCCTCTCCACCCTTTCTCTTTCATCTCTCTCACTCCAACATTTTCTCTGTCATCCCTACTATTGCCCCAATTGAAAAAATAAATAAAAAACCCTTGCCTAACCCTAATCCACCTTCCTCACTTATCCAATTTGTTTCTCTCTCGTATCCATACTCTCCCTCAGCCACACACAACAACTCGCGACATCGTAATTTGTTGTTCTTGCTCTGTTCGTTCATTTGGAGGATGTGTTATATATTTTCCCTTCTTATTATTATTAAATTTCATTTTTAAATTAAATCATGTAAATAAAACCTTCATAAATCAATTAAATTTTCATATATCATTTACACATCTACACCACATTTCATTATATTTTTAAAGAACAAGATATTTCCCTCTATTGTCCTTTTCCCTTTACACAAAGTGTTTCTTTTTCCTTTCTCTTATGGTATGGTATACATGATGTAAGATTACAACCTAGAATTGAAAGAATTGTACTCCTAGGGAGCTCTTCTATACCTATTTCTTTAATTTCCATTCTCAAAACAATGTTTTTGATTTTTTTCAATTGGGGCAACAGAGAAAATGTTGGAGTGAGAGAGGTGAGTAAGGGTTTGAGGGTTTCTTTTTTTGTTTTGTTTTGAGAATGAAATTATTTAAATATCCTTGACCTTAAAACTTAGAATCCATGATAAATGAGGGTATTTTTGTCTACTATAATCCGTTACACATTGTTAAAACGTACCAACTGAAAAACAGGCGTACGCGTCTTAACAAACCCCATATATATATATATATATATATATATATATATATATATATATATATATATATATATATATATATATATATATATATATATATATATATATATATATATATATATATATATATATATATATATATGATAGTAATAAAAGAAATCAAAGAGCTAAATTAAGAATTTAAAAACATTTTAGAAACTTAAACTAAATCAACACACAGATGAATATTTTATTTAAAAACTTGAATAAAAATGTTCAATTTAAAAGAATTACCTCTAAAAACATGATTAAATAATGACTAATTTTAGTGACTAGAAATGACCAATTTAGGTGCTAATTTAAAAATTAAAAATTATTAATAACTAAAATACATATTATTATAAATCAAAAATTATAATTGATATTTAAATTAGTAACTAGAATAGTTTTTATTATCAGTTGATATCTAAATTGTTCACTATTATTAGTTATAAGGTTTTGACTAAAAAAATAAATTAGTTTTTAATTAGGACATTAGTCTATAAATATATTTTTATTATTGAAATTGGTCATTATTTATGAACTTTCTTATATTGAATATTAAATATTTAAAGTTTTTAAAGTTTCTAATCAACATATTAAACAATAGAATAAGTAATATTTTGGAACTATGAAATAAATTTCCAAATTAAAGTATATTTCATTTACTAAAATTAATAAAGAGAAATTTATTTAAAATCCAAACTTCAAAATATATTCTTAGGAAATATATATATATATATATATATATATATATATATATATATATATATATATATTCAGCTTAATTTATTAAGGATTTTGACAATGAAATATGTGTATATAAAGGGGATATTTGAGTTATCAATTTTAAAACCAAAAGATATAGTTATCAATTCTAACTCTAGTTTTCTTCACTAATTTTATGAGACCAAGATTTTCTAACGTACATGACACTGTACTTTTTCTTTTCTCTTGCTATTTTTCTAACAGTCCTTTCATACAATCGACATAGTCCACAGACATTTTCCATTTTTCTTAACACATTTTCTACTATTAATTTTTTAAAATCTATAAGTTTTTATAAAATTAGTTTCTGATTGAAAAATGATAATTTCACATATTTAAATATTTTATATTTATTTGATACTATCATTTTTTATTTTCTTTGATAAAAATACAAAAAATTATTTTTGTGTGATTATTTTATTTTTATAATATGCGTCAATCTTATTATTATTTTTCTTATTTAAGAAGTTTTGATCATGTAATTTTATAATTTTAAACAAATATTACGATGCTATTAAGGTTGGTCATATAATTTGGTGGAATTAATCTAATGACAGCACATCAACAAATTTGACTGAATTTATGGTCTATTTTTTTCCATTATGTTGTCTATCTGATGACAATTAGATAAACTTAGAACAAAAAAAGGGTAAAAACATGGGAAGCAAAAACTTAAATGTTTTTATGAGATAAAAAAACATAATTTGGGAGAGTGACTTGTGGAAAACATTAACACAGACATGCACTTTAGAGTTCAAATACTCTAAAGAAATAACTATAATTTTAGTTTCTAAAATATGAGATAAATTGACACTTAAGGCAAGCGGTTTGTGATTTGTTACTTGTTGCATTTTTTTTTATGGTTGAATGACAAAATTTTACATGGTTTAATATCTACTTTGGTTTTTTAGTTTGTTAATTTTGTTTAAAGTGATTTTTTTTTAGTTGTTTAGAGTGGTCCTATGTTTTATAAAAATAGTTCAATTTAATTTTTTTTTACGCGTTTAAAATTTTAACTGTGTAATGTCCACTTTAGCCAATAGTAAATGACTTATCGAGTTTTTCATTACATGACAACACGTCAATTGACGTGGAAATGTTAAAACTTTAGCTTATTATCTAAAAGGAAATGAGGGTTAGTATTCATATCTAAAGAGGGTTAGGGTTCGTGGAAGTTGTCCCCTCAATTGAGCAAAATCCATGTGGTAACAGAGGTATAACTTCTTCAAGGTTGTTCTTCTTGTTCCAATACATGGGACAAAGAAATTTCTCATTCCTCACATGGTGGTGGTTGGGGGGGGGGGGGGGGGGAAGGTGGGATAATCCCTATTTGCAACTATGGCGATATTGTTGTAGCCAAAATGGCCAAAACTACAAAGAATGCTGGCAGACAATTTTGGGATGTCGTCATTACAGGATTTTATCAATTTTGATAGTTAATATTGACTTTGAAGTTATTTTGGTGAGTAACAGGGTGGATGGATCTTCAAACGAGATGTCCTGGAACTTTTCCAAGTGGTGTTCTATGGCCACCAACACTCATTTGGGTTTCATCCCTAGTTAACTCCCATGCCTCCAACCTTCTTTTAGTCTTTGGCCCCCAGGCAACTTCCTCTTAAATGGTGGGAGTACATCTGGGAAGGTTGGTTTTTCCCATAGCAGGTGGTCATTCACAGGATAAATGATGGAGACATGTGTCTCTTCATATGTGGATCTTCTGAATCAACTTGGAATATAATTTTGTAGGTCTACATTTGAGTACTTCATTGCTGCAATAGCATGACAACAAGGGATGTCATTGATCATCCATTTCCTGCAACTACATTGTTCGTTGTCCAGGTCTATAGTGATCTTGTTCCCAATTACAAAAACATGTCTAACCTCAAACATCTTTCGTGCAAACCAACTGAAGAGTATCAATAGATTATTACCTTGGAATCCAATATCTTGATAAATTAGACTTGACAAGTCTCTTTTTAATCTTTAGGTAGATAGAAAAATCCATAGATGTCACCTTGGTTTTGTTGGTGGCCCATCATTTCATGAGATAAAGTATGATGTTTTCTAGCATGGTGATAATGTGTTTTCCTCTAGCACGAGCAATAACGATGTTGAAAGCCTCACTCATGTTGTTATCAAGTGTATCAAACATTGTTTTACTATGAACCGATATCTTACCAATACTTGTTGCACAAAATAACCGGGACCACTATAAACCCTAAAAACGCGACAACTTTAACCATTTTTACATCCACACCGACAATTACAAATAATTATAAAATAATTACAGATTCAAGCTTTCACAAAACAATAACAGATAATTACAAAATGTATACCACGAAACCCATGCCTAATCAAACAAAATAATACATTTAACAAAATGAATAGATTCAACGCCAAATTAAACCCTAACACACGAATCCAACAACAACAACATCAGATTAAGAACATTTACATGACACACACTCTTCCAAGTGCAAGTTCAACGAATCACGCACTTAAATTGAAGACGGATTTCACCAGATTTTTCAACCCTTATTTGCGAATTCCTTCCAAACCTAATTATACTTTCCTTTTTATCCAATAACTTTAACTTTTAACATTTTCACATCAATTACGTAATGAAAAATTACAGAAGTCATTCATTACTGATAAGGTGAACATTATGCTAGAAAAAACTAAACAAACCGTTTTTACAAAATATGAACCACTTTGAACAAAACTAATAAATTAGGAAACCAAAATATACAAATGAATAAAATAAATAAATCATAAATATATATATATATATATATATATATATATATATATATATATATATATATATATATATAGGGGTTTGTTAATTTACGTAAGGGGGTTTTTTAGTTGGTACATTTTAGCAAAGTATACCAAATTTTAGGTTACAAAAATGTTCCTGTTAAAAAACAAAACCAACTTTAAATCCAAGGGTATTTTAATAATTTTAAAATTTAATTTAAAATAAAAAAATAAAAGGTGGTTATTAAAAATCCTGATTGGTCCACGTGTACGAGACAAGTTATTAGCTTTTAAAAATCCTGGTCCACGTGTACGAGAAAAAAAAATAAAAGGTGGTTATTAAAAATCAACCTCTTATTTTGTTTCATTAAAAAAAATTATGTGAGTCAGTTAAACAATCTGGCTCATTATAGACTCAATCCGGATGAGTCAGGTTTTTAGTAATCGGATTTAAAATTAGTCCGTATCAAAATTTTAATTTTTTTAATCTAATCTAACTCAACTAATTTTTTTTTATCTAGTTAAATATGTTTTTAGTTTTTGAATTTTGTGATAAAATTGGAAACTTTGATACCGTTTTATCTATAAACTTTAAACATTAATCAATATAGTCATTTAACCTAATTACATTAAATTTGATTGATCTATCACATGGATTTTCCAACATATATTAAATCTTGAAACGTTTAATGTAATTAAATTAAAATAACCATATAAATTAATATTTAAAAAACCAAAATATATCAAAATTTTGAATATAATAAATTTTAATTTTACTTTAAAATTTAAAAACTAAAAACATATTTATTATTGAATAATTCATAGTAAATTTTTTTGAATATATAAATATGTTGCATGTCATAACTCCGAATCCAAGATAAAAATTTGTACAAACATCATATTCCTTGCAGCAAAATCCTCCTAACAGAAAAAGAAATGGCAAAAGCTTGAGTTCATCAATTGGCATTCTTTATGTTTCTATTTCTGATTGCATTTTGTATTTCCCTACCTTCTTCCGTGGCACTTGTTTGAATGCACACCTCATTTCAAACGGCAGAGATCAATATATATTTTTATTGAGGTATTCCTTTATTTTTATTTTTATTTTATTTACAGGTTTTATGCAACAAGCTTTTGCTGCTAGAGACGAACAAAGAATAGTGATGCAAATCGAACAAAGATTGTGAGAAATACTGTAAACACGGTTTGTCTTGTTGGATATTGCCTTTGCAACTACGATTCTACAAAAATGGATGTACAACACAAAGTTACCAAACCCTTCTATATGCTTGGTTTGACTTACAAGGGAAACCATGCATAATACTTAATAAACTAATAATATTAATAACCTTTTGTATTCAATTTCCTCATGCCTCCTTCTTTCTGTCATGCTTCAATTATACATTTTTTTTTGTTTATAACAAATAGAAAGAAAACGCAAATTCAAAAACACCAAGTTCGTATATAATTACTTTATCGCATTAATAAAGCAATGCTAAATTTGTAAAGTTTACAGACTGACTTTTAATTCATATTTAATAAAGTAATGTTAAACTTACATTGAATACTGAAAATAAAAACTGTGTTTCACTAGTAAAAAGTTGAATTTTTACAGCGCACATTATGTCACGGTTCACCAAAAACTGCACCATAATACTGTGCGGTGACATTTTTGAGAATAAATCAAACATATAGACCGCGGTTCATAGGGGAACCACGGCCTATTCCCCAGTCAAAAAAATCAACCTTTTCTAGATTAACAAAAAAATTGGTGAATGACATAAACTCTTAATTTATAATTTGTTCAAAATTACAAAATCAACCTTTTTTAGATTAAAGATGTTTTACAAATCAACTTTTATTTATATATATATATATATATATATATATATATATATATATATATATATATTTATCAAAGTATATAAATAATGTGATCTTACTTAACTTGTATTACGTTCTTTTTATATATTCTCTTGTATTCAGGTTAATTTAATCTAAGATTTGACCATGATCGACAAAAATAATCAATAACCATAAAATAAATATTATCTTTGTATTTTTCACATTAAATTAGTATAATTATGGAGACTATAATTGATTATAAATTAGAATATGTTTTAATGTTAAATAAAGATATTTTACATTTAATTCATTCATTTTAGTGAAAAGTGTGTTTGAGTATATCACAAAGTTGATTGTAAAAAAATTTAAGATAAAAAGGTGTATGGGAAACTTTTGAATTTTCTGTCATTTTTTTCAAGTCATATGTACGACATCTAAGGTTAAACACTCAAGTAATTAAATGAACATAAATATGACCGTTTTACATTATTTATGGGACATGTAACATAAAAAGCATTTTATTTTATTTCAGTTATGATACATGAATGACGAACTAAGTTATGGTTTGTCGTTGTAGGTGTCCTTCCAGCGATCTATTGGTCTCATTTATTGTGATAGATGTTTCTCTACAATCAGCCATGTTACATTCGCTGCATGTCCGCGTGGAACCAAAGCCTCAACCCACGTTCTCTACTTTCGGCTTATATATACGAGTCACGAGGGTAAGATATTCCACGGACAAGTCACCGAAACCGACTCCGGGAAAGGTGATGGGAGTGGGACAACACATGATCGACAAGGGTGCAATAATGATACAGTCAATAGAGCCCATAAAGTAGACGTGTTCCTTCGCCATCTATAGCCACGACATGTCTCGCCAGATAAAGACTCACCACTACTGCTCCAGACTCACCAAAATTTCATCCAATGCGCCGTCTACGATTCCAGTGAATTGGGTGCTCGTCTTCTTGATCTTCTTCTTTTCTCTCTCTTTTTGTTTCAACTTTCTCAAAACTCAATATCTTATTCTTGGTCTTCTTGTTTTATCTCTCTTTTGTTTCAAATTTATCAAAACTCAATATCTTATTTGTTTAATGTTTTGGTTGTGTGCTTGATAGGTGTAAAGTATATTGTTTCTGATGATATCTTTGAAACTATGCCACCGGAGTAACAGAAACGTTGGCATTCTCATGCTTATGAGGTTTTTATTTTGATCTTTTGCTTTGTTTGTCATGTGTTTTTTTTTATTTGGAATTGAAAATTTCTGAATGATGATTTGGACCGTGTAGGTCAAATTGGGTCTCTGGGTGAACCCTAGAGTTCCAGAGCTTATTGGGAAACCGGAGCTCGAAAACCTAGCCAAAACTTACGACAAATTTTGTTGTACGTGGTTGGTTGATAGAGGTACGCATACATGGAAATAATTTGATCCTCTTTTGAGTTTTTTTTGTAAAGTATTTATTTAATTACAAATGCAGGAGTGCACTTGCACTGATGATATATATTATATGTTGATGGAATGAATCTAAAGCTTAATTACATAAGCTGTTTTTAAGGATAAATTATAATTTGTTATAACTATTTCACTGACAATCAATCTTCGTATTACAACGATTTCACTGGCAATTAATCTTTGTTCTTTCTTGTTATTTCTTGTTCTTTCTTTTACACAATTAATATTTGATCTTTCTTTTTCTAACGTAACGGGTTGTCACAGGATTTTACGGTTGGTAATTGGCAATTGATCTTTGTTCCTTCATGGGACAATTAATTTTGTTTTTTATTGTTCTTTCTTTCTTTGTGACACGGGTTTAAGGTTGGAAATTAGTCTTCGTTCCGGCAATTAATTTTCGTTCAATTATTTTTCGTTCCTTCTTGATTCTTTCTTGTTATTTTTTTGGCAATTAATCTTCAATATTTCTTTGTTTTTTCGGTAGGCAAATAATTTCTGTTTAGGGCAATTAATCTTTAATCTTTTTCATTTTTTTTTATTTTTTTGGATTTCTCATGAGATGAGAATTTGAATTTCTCATGAGAATTTGAATTACTCATGAGATGAGAATTTGAATTTCTCAAGAGATGAGAATTTGAATTTCTCATGAGATGAGAATTTGAATTTCTCATATATGAGAATTTGAATTTCTCATGAGATGAGAATTTGAGTTTCTCATGAGATGAGAATTTCAATTTTCCTGAGATGAGAATTTGATTTTCTCATGAGAATTTGCATTTATCATGAGAAGAGAATTTCAATTTCTCATAAGATGAGAATTTGAATTTCTCATGAGATGAGAATTTGACTTTCTCATTAGATGAGAATTTGAATTTCTCATGAGATGAGAATTTGAATTTCTCATGAGATGAGATGATAGTTTGAATTTTTCATGAGATGATAATTTGAATTTCTCATGAGATATGAATTTGAATTTCTCATCAGATGATAATTTGAATTTCTCATGAGAATTTCAATTACTCATGAGATGAGAATTTGAATTTCTCATGAGATGAGAATTTGAATTTCTCATGAGATGAGAATTTCAATTTCTCATGAGATGAGAATTTGAATTTCTCATGAGATGAGAATTTGAATTTCTCATGAGATGAGAATTTGAATTTCTCATGAGATGAGAATTTCAATTTCTCATGAGATGAGAATTTGAATTTCTCATGAGAATTTGAATTACTCATGACATGAGAATTTGAATTTCTCAAGAGATGAGATTTTGGATTTCTCATGAGATGAGAATTTGAATTTCTCATGAGATGAGAATTTGAATTCTCATGAGATGAGAAGAGAATTTGAATTTCTCATGAGATGAGATGATAGTTTGAATTTCACATGACATGATAATTTGAATTTCTCATGAGATATGAATTTGAATTTCTCATCAGATGATAATTTGAATTTCTCATGAGAATTTGAATTACTCATGAGATGAGAATTCGAATTTCTCAAGAGATGAGATTTTGAATTTCTCACGAGATGAGAATTTGAATTTCTCATGAGATGAGAATTTCAATTTCTCATGAGATGAGAATTTGAATTTCTCATGAGATGAGATGATAATTTGAATTTTGAATTTCTCATGAGATGATAATTTGAATTTCTAATGAGATGAGAATTTGAATTTCTCATTAGATGAGAATTTGAATTTCTCATGAGATGAGAATTTGAATTTCTCATGAGAATTTGACTTTCTCAAGAGATGAGAATTTGAATTTCTCATGAGATGAGAATTTGAATTTCTCATGAGATGAGAATTTGAATTTCTCATGATATGAGAATTTGAATTTCTCATGAGAGGAGAATTTGAAGTTCTCATGAGACGAGAATTTGAATTTCTCATGAGACGAGAATTTGAATTTCTCATTAGAATTTAAATTACTCACCCGACCCCTCTGACCCCCAACCTCGTGACCCCCAGACCCCGCAACCCTCGACCCCAGTTTCGACCCCGGACCCCCGACCCCGGACCACCCGACCCGCGACCCCGGGACCCCGGGACCCCGGGACCCCCCCGACCCCGGACCCCTGGACCTCCGACGCCCCGATCCCCGACCTTCGACCCCGAAACCCCCCGGACGCCCGACTCCAACCCCCCGACCCCGGACCCCCAACACTTGGGCCCCTGGACCCTAGAAACCCAGAATCCCGGAATCCCGGACCCCCCGATTCGCGACCCAGTGAGCCCCCGACCCTGTGACGCTCGGATCCCCCGACTCCCAACCCCCGACCCCGTACCCCCGAACCCCCAGACACCCGACCTAGTGACCCCCGGACCCCCATCACCGACCCTCAACCCCGTGACCACGGACCTCCCGCCCCCGATCCCCGGAACCCCGACCCTGGAACCCCGGACCCAGACCCCATGTGACCCCGTAACCCCTTTGGGTTACCCCTAGGCCGTTGGGGGCCCCGAGGAGCCCCTTCGAGGGCCCGAGAGGAGAGACTTAGGCGGCCCCCAGCCCCCTTTTGGGCCCCCTTAGGCGGCCCCTAAGAGAGCCCTCCCCTAGCTCCCTTTGAGCCCCGAGGAACCCCCAGCCCCCCACAACCCTGAGCCCCAGCCTTGGAGCTCCTAGGGAGCCCCAGCTCCTAGGGAGCCCCAGCTCCTAGGGAGCCCCTAACCCCTGGCGGTCCCTAAGAGCCCGGCCACTACCTAGGAGCCCCCAGCCCTCCTAGCGGCCCCTAGGAACCCCAGCCCCAGCCCCCCTTAGGCGGCCACTAGGAGCTCCTACTCCCCAGCCCACTTGGGGCCCCTAGATACCCTCAGCCCCCAGCCCCTAGCCCGAGGAACCCCCAGCCCCCTAGGAGCCCCCAGCCCTCCTAGGACCCCAGCCTCCCCAAGCCAAGAGCTCCCACCCCCCAGCCCCCTTGGGGCCCCTAGTTACCCTCAGCCCCTTTTTGGAGCCTCTAAGAGCCCACAGCCCCCTTCGAGGGCCCCGAGGAGCCTCCAGCCCCTTAAGCGGCCCCTAGGAGCCTCAATCCCCTAAGAGACTCCTACGAGCCCCCAACTCCCTCTGGGGGCCCTCTAGGAGCCCCTAGCCCCAACCCCCTTTGGGGCCTCGAGGAACCCCCAGCCCCCTAGGAGCCCCCAGCCCTCCTAAGACCCCAACCTCCCCAAGCGGCCCCAAGAGCCCCCAGCTCCCTCTGGAGCCCCTAGGAGCCCCCTGCCCCCTTTGAGGCCCCTAGGAACCCCCTGTCCCCTTAGGGGGTCCCATGGAACCCCCAGCCCCCAGCTCTCTTTGGGAGCTCCTAGGAGCCCTAGCCCCCTTTGGGCCCCGAGGAACCCCCAGCCCCCTAGGCGGCCACTAAGAGCCCCCAACTCCCTCTGGGGGCCCTCTAGGAGCACCTAGCCCCAGTCCCCTTTGGGGGCCCTAGGAGCCCACAACCCCCTTGAGGGCCATTACATCGACAATCAATAAAACAATATAATTTTTTGAAATGATGATTGTAAATAAAGTTTCTCTAAATATCAGTAATCTTGTGCATAAATAAATAAAATGGCAGCCTAACTTAGAAAAACTAAATGATATGAATGATTAAAGGCACGTCACTGCAAATTTCTAAAATTAAAGGAAGATATAGATATTAAAGCGTAACTAACCTCTACATCAGATAATAGGTCAAATTTGAGATAGACACCAGCAAAAGAAAAGTAAATAAACCTGAATGTGGTAAAATTATAAGCAAAATGGATATTAGAGACATAGTACAAATTTTTGCCAGAGACATTTTCTTAGTATAGTATGAAATTTAAATAATTTAATTATTTGTGAAGCTATGACTTTTAGCATTTTACCATACAAAAGTATATAATTTTTTATTTAAGTTTTCCTCACACATATGACAGGTCTAGTATACGAAAATTAAAACATTTAGTCAATTTTCAAATTTATATTGCAACTTAATTACCTAAGTGAGATGTTCAGAAACATTAATTCATTCTTTCTTAGCTTTTAACTAAAATGGCTGCTAGTTAATAAACATTAATTTCCTAACTGCAATTTCAGAAACATTAATTCAAAGCCTTTTTTTTTTATATCAGAACAATGCACCATACCAACTATATATACATAATGACTATCCCAGAGAAAACATTAGTAAATATGAATCTATAATGATAAATTGATATCTCACAAACTAGATTTTCAAACGAGCTTCAATAAAACAAATGCAATCTCTGCAAAGGAATTTATGAAAATTAGTGGTTTTCTTTCTAAATGTCAGCAACCAATTGTTTATCAACCAGTAAACACAATGCCAACAGGCTTGAAGTGCCTCAAACTTAATTTCACGCATACAGGTAAACATTTGAATCAGAGTATAACAAATATATAATTGTTTTCTCATGATCAGAATCACACATCCAACACCTAAACATCACAACAACTTCCATGTATAAAGTAAAAACTATATCTATACATAAAACCAATAATTGAATCACCATAAACTAACCCATGACAGAACCAGATTTGCTACCACATCAATTCTGATGATAGAAGAACAATACTTATTTAATAAATCTAAATTTCTTATGTAAGCCGTTTTCAGATGCATTTGACAATGCTTTAATAACAATAGTCCATACGCTTTATCCCAAAAAATAGGTCCTTACCACTTTACAATAATGTAACAAATGAATGATGTCTATATAAAGATGCCTAAAGAGATGCTTAAGCAAAATAGTAACCAGCCCATATGCCTCTCAGAGAGGTTTCAAAGTAGTTATGTTATACTTATGTTCCTGCAATCTCTTTGTAGAAACTGGTGACGATAAAATCAGTGTTATTCATGGCTATTAAATCAACAGTGAATTGACATCCGAAAGACAAAGTAAGATAAGAAAGAAGAGGGACAATAACTTGTGTAACTCCCATTTTATAAGCCAATAAATATGCAACAAGATTCCCATCACTCTAATTTCCAATGATGAAGTCAGGATAACTTTGTAACTCAACAGCACTGGCAACGTCCTGTTGACATACTCAGCCATCAATACTAAATGGAAATGATACAAATCTAAATTAAGGTAAGAAATTGCTTACATCCTAATAATGATTCATGGGCAAGTGAACAATTCAAATTACCTCTGAATAAGTCCCTAGATAAGGCGACACATAATATAATTGAAAAAATAGCATACATCTACTTTAATCATTTATTAAATTATATAATTGAAAAAATTTAATCCTTTTCAGATAAAGCCTATATTTCTGCAGCCATACAATCCCTTTATGAAATGGTTTATGTTCCATTAAATTGAAGAAAAAAGTTCACAAAAATGCCTAAAGGTGGTGGTCCACATTCTCCCTTGTAATCTTTTCAACATTCATTGAGTCAAGAAAAGAACATAGAAGAAAATTTAAGAAAGTGAGTCACATTATAACAAAATAAAATTCTAAACCAAATAAAAACAACATATTACACCAGGTTAGGAATCATTGAGTCTATAATACAAGGCATCCAAACTAAGACATTCAACCTGTCTAAGAGATGCTTTCAGTTTCAATATAGTTCAGCTTCTGAAATCATAGTACAACAATGAAAAACATAATTTGCATAAGGGTTAATTGGCTAAAACAATGTATAAAGAACAAACATGCTCTATATCAACAAGTAGAATGTCAGTTGTAGCATGTGGGGACTCCAAAAATTCCAACAACTTTGCAGACAGCTCCATCCTATCTTAGATTAGAGTAAAATATTTGAAGGAGGAAGTAAAAAAATACATCACCTATTTTACAAGCACATAAGAATAAATGGAAGAAAACAGGATACATGATTATGACTGATGTTTGTACTAATAAGATATGAACAGAGACCAGAGAAGTTATCTTTAAGTGAACAGAGACCAGAGAAGTTATCTTTCAAGAAAAGCTACATGAAACTTTCCATTTCAAGAAAAGCAAAAAATCAAACAACCGTAATCCATGTGGTAAAAGACTAATACCTTTGACTTCATCCATCTCTTTATATCCAAGGCCATGTAAAAGAGAGCGTAGAAGACGGTGTGCGAGGAAGCCCCAATTGAGAACAAGAACCAGCACTAGGGGAAGGAACGCCTCCTAGGGTTCTGAGGGATTTGATTTTTTAGGGAGAAGAAACACAAGGTGGAGTGAAGGTTCGAGAGAGAAGAGGTGGACTGAAGCCAGAAACGAGAGCTCGACTGAGGGCACCCTTGTCGATCATGTGCTGTCCCGGAGGACCCTTCGTCGGAGTCCGTGGAGGCCATTAACTATTGCAAGTTTAACTCAGTCTCCTCTTTAGAGCGTGTGGAATATCTTAGCCTCATGACTCGTATATATAAGCTGAAGATGGAGAGCGTGGGTTGAGGCTGACATGCAACGATGGTAACGGTAACGTAGCTGATTGTAAAGAAACGTATCTATCACAATAAATGCCACAAATAGATAGTTGGAAGGATACCTAAAACGACAAACCATCACTTAATTCGTCATTTATGTGTCATAACCTGTCCCTTAAATAATGTAAAATAGTTATGTTGATGTAATTACTTAACTGTTTAACCTTATGTCACTTGAAAAATGACAGAAAATTCAAAAGTTTCCCGTACATCTTTTTATTTTAATTATTTTTTACAATCAATTTAGTGATATACTCAAACACACTTTTCACTCATCAACCAATTAGATGTAAAATATCTTTATTTAACTTTAAAATATATTATAATTTATAATCAATTATAGTATCCATAATTATACTAATTTAATGTCAAAAATACCAAAATAATAATTTAATGTGAAAACATATAAAAATAATTAATGTAATACAAAAGTTAAGTAAGATCACATTATTTATATACTTTGATTTGTTTGAGTATTAAATAACATTTAAATTTGATGCAATAAACCGGTCAATTAGATAATTGTTGATATATAAATATGATATATATATATATATATATATATATATATATATATATATATATATATATATATATATAAAAGTTGATTTGTAAAAAAATTTTAATCTAAAAAGTTAACTTTTTTAATTTTTAACAAATTAAATTATAAACTAAGAGTTTATGGAATTCATCAAATTTTTGTTAAAAACACAGTCTTTATTCTCAATATTCAATGTAAATTTAACACTGCTTTATTAAATATGAATTAAAAGTAAGTCTGTATACTCTACAAATTTAGCATTTCTTTATTAACTTTTGGTTCTTTAATAATTATTTAAAAATGTTTTTAATGCGATAAAGTAATTTATATACGCACTTGGTGTTTTTGAATGTGATTTTTTTTTATTACTTTTTGTAAACAAACAAACATGTATAATTGAAATATGACAGAAAGAAGGAGACACAAGAAAATTGAATTCAAAAAGTTATTAATATTATTAGTTTATAAATTATTATGCATGATGTCCCTTGTAAACCAAACCAAGCATGGAGTAGAGGAATATGATGTATGTACAGGTTTTTATCTTGGATTGAGAGTTATGACATGCAACATATTTATATATTTAAAAATATTTACTATGAATTGATTCAAGAATAAATATATTTTTAGTCTTTAAATTTTAAAGTAAAATTAAAATTAATTTACATTCAAAATTTTAATATATTTTGATGGTTAAATTTTAAAATATTAATTTATATAATTATTTTAATCTAATTACGTTAAACATTCTAAGCTTTAATATATGTTGGAAAATGCATTTGATAGATAAACCAAATTTAACCTAGTTAGATTAAATGACTATATTGATTTATTTTTAAAAGTTTAGAGAGAAAAAGATACTAAAGTTTCCAATTTCGCCACAAAATTCAAAAACTATAAAACATACTTAACCACAAGCAGAAATTAGTTGAACCTGTAAGTCATTATTCTGATCTAACATAGGTTTGGATCAGATTAAATTAAAAAAAAATTGATACAGACTAATGTTAAATTTTATTGGTTCACCGACCCAAACATACTCCTTGTTCTAAACAACTCAAACATCACCTATAATATCATCTCCTCCCATATAACAACATGAGTAAGCTAACCAAAAACACAGGTTGAATATATGCCATAAGCATACTCGCCCACATTGTCCAAATCAATAATTACAATTCATGCATCTCAACCTTATCCATAAAATCAACATATTTATCAAAGCAAAGCGATTCAAGTCATTCTATTCTCAGAGCAAAGGACATGTTTCTTTTATTCCTCAAGAACTTACGAGTAAAAACTTCGGTGAGTCACACACCGGGCACTATACTCAGCAAAAGCTGAAAACCTACGGGCGAAACGTCCTTTTCTTCACTAGTGCTTCACACAAGCAAAAAGGCAGAGCCGTCAAAATGGGTCACAACCCGTGGGCCAACCCGGCCCGTCACGGGTTCGGGCCGGGTTGGGTTTGAAAAATACAACCCACCTATATGCGGGTCAGATTTCAACCCGGCTCATTTAGACCCGGCTCATGCGGGTTAAACCCGTAGTGAGCTGGGTTGGCCCACCAATCCACCTACCTAATTTTATTTTTTTAATTTATTATTTTATTTATGAACCCTAAAAAATAAAATACTCTCTTCACTCACTGTGTATACCGAAAAAGTAACTTTTGCTCTCACAAATCATTCTCACAGTACTTGCTCTCATTGGACGGTGCTCTCACTCTCACTTCACTAAAATTATTCAAGGAGCAGGTAAAGCACCCTTCCTTCTTTCTTCTCTTTTCTCCACATTTTTGTTTTCTCACTTCTCTTTCTTCTTTTTTTTTTTCAAAAACCCTATAATGACAAAAATAGGAGTTTGCGAATTTGTTTTTTGTTGTGGGAGATTTGAAGACATGGAATGATTTTTTTTCCTGTTCTGACATACTTGTATAAGAGTTTGTTCATTTTATTTAAACAATTTGAGTATACATTCTTTGAACAAGCTCCTTTTTATATCTTTGAATTTGGGAATTATGTTACAAATTAAACTATAAATTTTTTTGTTGATGTTGTTGAGTACTGGTTCTTTTTTGATATCTTTGAATTTGGATTATATTGTACTTTTTATTA
Organism: Vigna mungo; assembly: GCA_036885675.1. Classification (NCBI taxonomy): domain Eukaryota; kingdom Viridiplantae; phylum Streptophyta; class Magnoliopsida; order Fabales; family Fabaceae; genus Vigna; species Vigna mungo. The sequence continues at coordinate 2,898,794 of CP144701.1, forward strand.
TTATTTTGAATTGTCTTTAACATAATTTTTTGGGAATGAAATTTGTTTAAATTTAAATTACAGAAAGTTTGTATTTTTTTATTTAAAAAAAATGTAATCAAATGAGCTAGTGAGCCAACCCGTTTACCCACCAACCCATGGCGGGTCGGACCGGGTTCAAGTTTTTTTGGCTCGTTAATAAATGAGCCGGGTTGGATTGGCTCACTAAGTGACCAACCCGTGGTGGGCCGGGCCGGGTCGGACCGGGTTACCCGTTTTGACAGCTCTACAAAAAGGTATGACACTCGAACCTGCACTCTTTCACTGCTTCATACAAGCGAAAAGTCATTTTCACTACTTCACATAGGCGAAAAGTACAACCTCAACTTTATAAGTTATGGTAAGATGACATAATAACCACACATAACTCTCTTACTTCACACGGTTGAAGAGAAACCACTTTCCACTACTTCACATAGGTGAAGGTATAATGCCAATTTTACAAAATACAGTCAAGAGACAAAAAATCCACAACCAATTCTCAGTATCAATTGAGACCCGTCTCATCAATCATCTCAATTAGCAATCACAACTTAGTCATGTTGTGTAAGATCCGAGAAAATGTAGAGTTTATAAATAAATATTAAGTATGTTTTATTAAAATCTGCATGAGTTTACAAGGTGTTGTGCAGTTCAGTTGGTGTGTAAGTCTTGAAAAGAACATAATGTTTTATGTTATTTATTTATTTTGTTGATCTAAGTGTAACACATGTTATCGTTTGATTGTTAAATTTGTAATGTGTTATATTCTAGTGTGATGTGTTGGCTTGTTGCTAAAAATGTTTATTTAGGATTGAATGTAAGAGAGTTCAGATCTGAGGGAGAGAGGTTCATGTGAAAGATTTGTTTGATTTTATTTATATTTTCTTAAGGGCAAGAATATCCTTTCCATTTTGTAATTGAGGTGTGAGAGTTATAAATAAGGGTGCAGAAAATAAAGAAAAGTACTTTAAATAATATAAGTTGAAAATTTAAAAAAAACAAGGTAGAAGGTTATGTTTTTTTAAAACCACTTGAGATATTATAGGGAGCACTACCTAGGTGGTTTCTTTTAATTATAATATAATTTATTTAAAATATAAATAAAAATAAAAAGGAGGTTTATTAAACAAAGGAAAGGAGAGAACGTTAAGAATAGAGAAAAAGAGAACAGAGAGCATAGTAAGATAGAAACTTTCTTTGAAGAACAGAAATATTTTCTTCTAAAAGATATAGCAGAAGTGTAAGACCTATTATTAATTGATGCTCTATAATTGGCTAAGTTATGAGAAACTTACTTTTTCTTTATTGTATGATAATGGTTGATATTTTCTTGAGTATCTTTGATGAGCATAAAACGTTACGGTTTTCATTAAAATGGTAGTTAATTGAATTGAATGTTTAATACCAGTGATTGAATAATTCTAATATGATATGATGATCTTTGAATTTTTGGATGATAATCATAAATAAATTGCATTGATTTTTGCGTATTATTATAATGTTAATGTCCATTGGAATTTAAAGTCGCAGTTGAATTCTTTCACGTAATTGAATTTTGTATCAAAATTCTATGTGATGAGAGATTAAGGTTTTCTTTTTTTTGTTGGATATAATAAAGTAGTTCTTTGAATGACAATTCCAGAAAGAAAGAGAGGGTTTTGGAGTTATTTTAAGTTGGGATTCAGCTTATTTTCGTTTCCAGAGAAAGAAACAGAGCAGAAATAGGGCCTGATCCACGAAAGTCATCATTGGAATGCTTAGAGATCCGCGGAATGTCAGAATGTAACAAGGGTATATGTCGCGGTTGCTTAGAGATCTGCGGCCTATTCCCCCTGTGTTAGCGGATTGGCAAGTGTACCAAATCGTATCAAGTAATAAAAATGGTAATTCCCATGATACTCGAAAGACCTTATTGTTCGCGTGAATTAAAATCGTAAGACTTGCGGAGAAAAATTCAATAATTGTGGTGGATGCAATGACAGAAAATAAATATGCAATGTGATTCAATTGACGAGATTTAGGCAATGGATGAATGGAGTTGTTGGGGGTTTACAATTTCATCTAATCCTCTCTCTTTTATTTACTCCTCTTGTTTAAACGGCATTATTATCTAATTGCATGCAAACTTTCTTGGCCTCCCCTAAACCGATCCCTCAGCGAAAAGGGCCTATTACTAATTACCGGCTTGCTATCCCTAGCCTCCCCTAGCAACTAGCAACGCATTACAAACAGAAGCAAATACAATTGGTCGTCCTACTCCCATATCCCTAGGTGGTATTGCTTAACCAAGGAAAATCTCACCAGTTCATGTCATTACTGTACGTCCCCGTATCAATAAAGTCAAAGATCAATTACCGAATGAGTTAAACGATAAAGGAATTAAGCACAGTATGAGAATCCAACAATTGATAATAAACGCATATGAAAAACATATAATTCAAACAAAAGTTTCAATAATCGAGAGTATCAAAAGATTACATTGTTCCCCCAACAACAAAAAGGGTTTAGTTCACCATAGTCATGGTGAACCAAGATGAAAATAATGGAAGATATGGAAAACAAACCCTAGAAAAGATGAAAAGCAGCCTAAGCATCCAAGAGATCCTCTCCAAAGAGTGTAAAGTAGGTTTGGTCGCCCTCCTCTGTCAAAAGAATGAATCTCAAGTCGAAGTAGGGCAATATATAGGTGAGGAGCGCGTCAAAAAGAGGCCCAGGCAAAACTGGCCGCCGCCCGGCGGCGCACTTATGCCGCCCGGCGCTGGGGGTCTACCGCCCGGCGCTCAGGTACAACTCAGGTACCGCTCAGCGCTAGTGACTGGCGCTCAGGTACAACTCAGCCCCAGCGGATCTTTTCAGCACTTTGTTTTTCTACACTCTGGTTGACTTTTCTGCACTTCAACCATTTGGTAATTCAACCATTCTTTCCATTCATCTCCAATTCTCACTTCCATCAAAATTGCTGCAAAACAAGTATAATATCGCTAAAAATAGCTTTTGACTCTCGACTGACTCATTTATTGAGTTTTGTTTGATTTCAAGCTCATTCTAAGCAGTAAAGGGAGTAATTTGGTCTAAAATAGCACATGAAAATAACGGTTTTTCAACCATTATCACAACCCCAAACTTAGAAATTTGTTTGTCCTCAAGCAAAACAAAACAAAACTAAAGATAAAACAAAACTTGGCTCTCTACACTTTCATCCAATGATTCAACATTCCTAAAGTACATGATGAGAACTACTCAATTTCAGATCTTCAGTGATGATCAAATCAAGATGCATGCTTTCAATTCATTTATCTCACACATTCCTCAACAGATGTTTCATATTATGAATGATCAATCCACTAAGCAAAGATGCAATCATGAAACTTAGAATTTCTCACCAAGCAAGTGTTTCACTCAATCACTCAAGTGTCTAGGGTAACACTCCAACTCCAAATCATTCATAAGTCACATGAAATAAAATTGCCTTTCATCTAAAACAATCAAAATCATCACATGCAAATGCCATCAAAAGGACTTTTCCAAGGCTTGTAATGAGGCTGAGCTATCAAGAAAAATTGGTTTTTCTGGATCACAAAAGCTTTGAATCAAGAGAGCTTATTCATCATTCAAGGTTCAAGTTTAACTCTCTTTCTCAACCAATCTCATTTGTTCCCAACTTCTTCCCTTTTTCTTTTATTTTTACATTGAGCTCATCTTTCATGATTTTTCCTCTTTCTCATGTATATTTTTCTTTTTCAACACTTGAGCTCAATGCCTTTCTTTTTGCCATTCAATTTTCCCCACAACCCCAAACTTGAACCTTGAATATAATTACAGTCATTAACCCAATTCAAAGTAAATAATTTCAGCACAAGGATTTTTATTCTGTTTAGGGCCAAGGTTCAAAAAGGGTATAAGATTTCAAAAACTTTGGGTAAAATTTGGCTAAGTAAGGGCTTTCAAAAATGGCCTTGATCATATGACATGTACATACAATTCAATCAATCATCAAGATTTAGGCAATATCATGCATGCTTTCCTGTGAATAATTCTCATACAACAATTAAAACTCTAGAGCTCAATACCTCACACAACATGCTTCCTCACACACATTCATTCATACACCCTGCTTAGCATCATAACCACAATCATAATTCATCACACATCTGTTTCACAGGATATCACATGCAACACAACTCAATCATAATCAAATAGGTTCATTATGCAATTTATTCAGTCTAACATCTTCAGAAAAGTATTCAAGCCAAGCATACACACTGAAATTAAAATTCAACCTATTCTAAGAATTTAAAATGCAAAAGCGAAAGAGAGAATCTAGGTTGCCTCCTAGTAGCGCTTGTTTAACGTCACGAGCCTGACCCAAACCTGTTTAGCACTTGTCAGTAAGCGCAAATCTTTCCAACACCCTTCAGTAGGTGTACTTCCCTGCATCCTTCAGTAGATCTTTTTTTGTTATCCCAGTAGCATTCATCAGTAAATGTTGTCAGTGACATTCATCAGTAAATGTCTAACCATATAATATCAATCAGTAGATGCTAATCTTTTTTATCTTCATTGGCATCCATCAGTAGACACCAAATCACCTAACATCCATCAGTAGATGTTATCATTACTGCCATCAGAAGCAGTGCATAACCCAAAAGAATAAATAAAATAAAATAAAATAAAATGAAATAAAATAAAATAAAATAAAATAAAATAAAATAAAATAAAATAAAATAAAATAAAATCAATTCAAATCAAATTAAATTAAATCAAATCAAATCAAAACAAAACAAATTAAAATAAAATCAAAACGAAATAAAAGATAAAAAAAAAATCAAAAACTGGGTTACCTTCCAGCAAACGCTCTTTTAACGTCATTAGCTTGACCCGGTAGAATTCAAGCACCCATCAGTTGGTGTTGATACTCCTCTTTCTTGATATTCTTTTCTTCTTCTTCTTCCTGCTGAATTTCTTCATAAAGTTGAGAATACCAAGCACATGCTTCCATGTTTCAACCATAGGAACTTTAATCTCCAATTTCTTGAAGATTGCTAGCTTGATCTTTTTTTCCCTTCCTATGATTTTTCTTTTTATGAGGAAGAGGTTTTTCATGTGATCTTTTCTTCTGTCCTCTCTTCCTCTTTTTCTCAACCTTCTCCTTCTTCCACTTTTTTTTTTCTTTTTTCTTATTTTCTTATTTTTTTTTCTTTTTTTTAATCACCGCTTGTTTTTTCTCCTCATCTTTCTCTTCCTCACTCAACCTTACTATTTTCTCCTCTTCTATCTCTTCCACTTCTCTCTCCACCTTCTCCTCATCATTTTCAAAGATAGTTACTTGATATTCCTCCTTAGGGTCAACTTCAGTGTTACCCCGAATAATACCCAGAGATATCAATGCTTTTGTTATCTCATCTTCTTCTATCTTCTCTTCATCAATATCCTCTTCTTTAGGAATATCCTCCTTTTTAGGGTCAACTTCAGTTTTACCCCTAATAATACCCAGAGATATGAATGCTTTTGTTATCTCATCTTCTTCTATCTTTTCTTCACAATTGACTTTATCATTCACAAGGATAGTAGATTGACATTCTTTACTGGGGTCTACCTAGGTGTTAACCCCAATAATGCCTAGAGACTTTAAGGCACAAGAGATTTGTTCATCCAGTAAACGTTGTTCAATTTCCCCCAACGTTTCTTTTCTTAAAGAGGATTGTTTCTCTTTTTCATTTTGATCAAGGTATGAGTGAGGTTCCCACCAGTGATTAAAATTATTTTGGTAGGATTGAGTGCTCATATAATCAACTTCTTGTCCAAACTGCATCCTGTAAATCTTAGGCACAAAACTCTAGAGAACATTTATTAGAACAAAAATAAAAAAAAACAAGAAAATTAAATAATTATAAACAAGTAAAATTTAGTCAATTCACACTACTTAATAAGTCAAACCTCGAGTCCCCGACAACGGCGCCAAAAACTTGTTAGCAGATTGGCAAGTGTACCAAATCGTATCAAGTAATAAAAATGGTAAATCCCATTATCGTTCTTCCCATGAGACTCGAAAGGCCTTATTGTTCGCGTGAATTAAAATCGTAAGACTTGCGAAGAAAAATTCAATAATTGTGGTGGATGCAATGACAGAAAATAAATATGCAATGTGATTCAATTGACGAGATTTAGACAATGGATGAATGGAGTTGTTGGGGGTTTACAATTTCATCTAATCCTCTCTCTTTTATTTACTCCTCTTGTTTAAACGACGTTATTATCTAATTGCATGCAAACTTTCTTGGCCTCCCCTTAACCCGATCCCTCGGCGAAAAGGGCCTAATACTAATTACCGGCTTGCTATCCCTAGCCTCCCCTAGCAACTAGCAACGCATTACAAACATAAGCAAATACAATTAGTCGTCCTACTCCCCTATCCCTAGGTGGTATTGCTTAAGCAAGGAAAATCTCACCAGTTCATGTCATTACTGTACATCCCCGTATCAATAAAGTCAAAGATCAATTACCGAATGAGTTAAACGATAAAGGCATTAAGCACAGTATGAGAATCCAACAATTGATCATAAACGCTTATGAAAAACATATAATTCAAACAAGAGTTTCAATGATCGAGAGTATCAAAAGATTACATTGTTCCCCCAACAACAAAAAGGGTTTAAGTTCACCATAGTCATGGTGAACCAAGATGAAAATAATGGAAGATATGGAAAGCAAACCCTAGAAAAGATGAAAAGGAGCCTAAGCATCCAAGAGATCCTCTCCAAAGAGTGCAAAGTAGGTCTGGCCGCCCTCCTCTGTCAAAAGAATGAATCCCAAGTCGAAGTAGGGCAATATATAGGTGAGGAGCGCGTCAAAAGAGGCCCAGGCCAACCTGGCCGCCGCCCGGCGCTGGGGTCTACCGCCCGGCGCTCAGGTACAGCTTAGGTACCGCTCAGCGCTAGTGACTGGCGCTCAGGTACAGCTCAGCCCTAGCGAATCTTTTCAGTACTTTGTTTTTCTACACTCTGGTTGACTTTTCTGCATTCTGGTTGATTTTTCTGCACTTCAGCCATTTGGTAATTCAACCATTCTTTCCATTCATCTCCAATTCTCACTTCCATCAAAATTGCTGCAAAACAATGCAAAACAAGCATAATATCGCTAAAAAAAACTTTTGACTCTCGACTGACTCATTTATTGAGTTTTGTTTGATTTCAAGCTCATTCTAAGCAGTAAAGGGAGTAATTTGGTCTAAAATAGCACATGAAAATAACGGTTTTTCAACCGTTATCACCCTTCCACCTACTGACATTCCCCAAAAGGCAATTGGGAAGACAGTTGAGTATTCAGAACGTTAGGGAATAGGTCGCGGTTCTTAGCGCAACCGCGGCATATGCCCTAATCTGAATAAATTTGAAATATTTAAGGGTATATACCGCGGTTGCCCGCTGAACCGTGGCATATAGTTTCAAAAATAATTTCAAAAATGTCATTTTTATTATTTTCTTAAGCAGGATAGGCCGCAGTTAAGTTGTGAACCGCGGCATATACCCCTTTACTACCACGGGTAAGTTGTGAACCGCGACATATACCCCCTTGTAGGTTAAAAAATACAAAACACTGAACAGTTTCATCTTCTCCACGCGATTCTGAAGCTTTCTCCTCTGCCTCCACGCGATTCCGCTGTTGCCGCGCCATCTTCGTCGCAGACCGTCTTTGCCCTCTGTCGTCGCGCCCTCTGTCGTTCGTCCGTTACGCCCTCTGCCGTCGCGCCAGCCTCTGTCGCCGCGTCATCCTCTCCGTCACCCCATCTCTGCTGCCCCGGGTACGTTCCATTTTCTTCTCTGATGAAATTTTTGTGCTATATTGAAATGCTAGGTTTGAATATGTTGTTGTGGCTTTGATCGTTTTTGTCAAATTTGTTGTGGTTTTGGTGGTTCATTAAGAGACAAAGTATGTTAGTTTGTAGGGGAAAGGATTGGAATAGAGGTAGATAAAATCTATTTAATTTTTTTTATCAGCAAATTTATTTAATTTTAATAATATGCTATGAACTTTTTTTAGTAGATTTATTATAAAATCAAAATTATGTGATTGAATGATTCCTATATACAAACTTTGATAATTCTCATATGTAATCATTTGTGATTGAATGTTTGAATTGATCATTTCAATGATTATTAATTGTATGATTGTATGACTGAATTGATTATATGATTGAATTGATAATTTTATATAGAATATTGTATAATTTTAATTTTTTAAAATTTAGGAATGGATCGAAATTGGATTAATTTACCACGTATTAGTGCTGAGTACGAGAGAGGTGTAGAGGAATTTATACAATTTGCACAATGTAATGAGGGGAGAAGTGATGATGAAGTGAAGTTTAGATGTCCTTGTGTGAACTGTTTGAATGGGAGAAAGTTGAACGCAACCCAAATTAGAGAACATCTTATCTGTGATGGTTTACTAAGATGTTATACAACATGAATATGGCACGGCGAAGAAATGTACTTTCTGACTGACTCGCAAACTGAAAATGTTACTTATTCCACCATGGAAGAAGATCAACTGAATGAAGACAAATTGGGGGACATGATCCGCGATGTTGGCGCAGAAAATTTTGCCAAAGCTCATGTGTATGAGATGATGTCGACTGATGCAGAAACACCTTTGTATGTCGGTTCAACTAAGTTCACACGTTTGTCAGCGGTGTTAAGGCTCATGAATTTAAAGGCGAGCAATGGATGGACTGATAAGAGTTTTACAGAATTGTTGACGTTGTTGAATCAAATGCTGCCAAATGGAAATACACTACCCACTCGTAATTATGATGCGAAGAAAATTCTTTGTCCAATGGGTATGGAGTATAAAAGGATACATACTTGTCCCAATGACTGCATTTTATATGGGAGAGAGTTTGAATTTTTGACAAAGTGTCCAAAATGTGGGTTATCACGATACAAGTCAAAAAACAATAGTGAAGATAATGGTCAGATAGAAAAAATGGATCTGCTTTGAAGGTAATTTAGTACCTTCCAATAGTGCCCAGACTTAAGCGTTTGTTTGCGAATCCCAAAGATGCTAAAAACCTTAGATGGCATGCAGATGAGAGAAAATTGATGGGCTGCTTCGTCATCCAGCTGATTCAAAGCAATGGAAAAATATTGATCAACAATTCCCCGAATTTGGTAAAGAGTGTAGAAATCTTAGGCTTGGTTTAGCCACTGATGGAATGAACCCATTTGGTAATCTGAGTACCAATCACAGTTGTTGGCGAGTTATATTGATAATTTACAACTTATCTTCTGCATTGTGCATGAAAAGGAAGTACATGATGTTGTCTATGATGATATCTGGTCCAAAGCAGCCTGGAAATGACATAGATGTTTATTTAAGCCCACTAGTTGAAGACTTGAAGTTTTTGTGGGTTGATGGGGTTGAAATATTTGATGCATTCGCTTCTGAGACTTTTGTGATGTGTGCAATGTTATTTGCACCATTAATGACTTTCCAGCTCATGGTAATTTGTCAAGATACAGTGTCAAGGGTCATAAAGCATGTCCTATCTATGAAGAAAACACTGCAGCTCATCAATTGAAACATGGAAGAAAGACGGTGTATCTGCGTCATCGGAGATTTCTAAAACGTAATCATCCATATCGAAGGTTAAAAAAAGCATTCAATGGAGATCAAGAGAGGGATGAAGCACCAAATCCACTTACTAGCCTTCAAGTTCTTGAAAAAGTTAATAAAATACATCATGTATTTGGGAAAACATCCAAGAAGTCATCTATAACGATCCCTTGGAAGAAGAAATCAATATTCTTTGATCTTCATATTGGTCAAAGTTAGATGTTCGACATTGCATAGATGTGATGCATGTAGAAAAGAATGTGTGTGATAGTTTGATTGGTACACTACTCAACATTCAGGGAAAGACAAAAGATGGAGTGAATGCTCGTTTGGATTTGGTTGACATGAATATCCGAGAAGAGTTGGCACCCAAGGAGATTGGTAAACGTACTTATTTGCCCCCTGCATGTTACACAATGTCTAGACAAGAGAAGATAAGTTTTTGTCTTTCTTTAAAGAGTATCAAAGTACCACAAGGATACTCTTCAAATATGAAGAGTTTAGTGTCGATGCAAGACTTAAAGCTTGTTGGCATGAAGTCTCACGATTGCCACGTCTTAATGCAACAATTGTTACCGGTGGCTATTCGTAGAATTTTGCCCAAAAATGTTAGGCAAACCATAAACAGGTTGTGTTCATTTTTCTCGTCAATATGTAGTAAAGTCATCGATCCTACAAAGTTAGATGAACTTCAAGGCGAGATTGTTATCATGTTGTGTCAACTAGAGATGTTTTTCCCTCCATCTTTTTTTTACATCATGGTACATTTACTTGTTCATTTGGTTAGAGAAATCAAGTTGTGGGGACCGGTATACTTAAGATGGATGTATCCTATTGAGCGTTATATGAAGATTTTGAAAGGGTACGTTAAAAATCCACATCGTCCTGAAGGTTCGATGATTGAAAGGTATATTGCTGAAGAAAGTATCGAGTTTTGTTCAGATTACATCACATCAACGAATCCAATAGGAGTTCCTCGCACATCATGGTTGAATAAATTTTCTACAAGTAAAAGCATCCGAGGTGTGAATGTGGTGACAAAAGATCGCGAAGAATTGTTGCCAGCGCATCTTTATATATTGAACAACACAGATGAGGTGATCCCTTTTTTGGAAGCACACAAAGCCATTGTTAAGAATAAAAATCCAAGACAATCAAAGAAATGGCAGTTGATGGAGCATAACGAAACATTTATGTCTTGGTTCAAATCTGAAATTGACAAAGAGCCACATTCTTCTTAAACTTTATTGTGGCTTGCAAATGGTTTGAAGTTTGATGTCGTGTGTTGTACAGGTTATAAAGTCAATAATTGCACATTCTATACGAAGACTTTGGATGATAAAAGCACAATACAAAATAGTGGAGTTAGTTTAGAAGCTGAGTCGCTTCAATTTTCCACATCAAAAGATCAATCTCATGTACTTGGATCAATGAGATATTATGGTATAATAGAAGAGATATGGGAGGTTGATTACACCAAGTTTTTTGTTCCATTGTTCAAATGTAAGTGGTTTGACAATAAGAGTGGTGTGAAAATAGATGAATCGGGTATGACACTGGTTGATTTTCGAAAAGTGGGTTACCGAGACGAACCGTTTATCATGGTTCATCAAGCATCTCAGGTTTTTTATGTCAAAGATCCTGCGTCTGACCATTGGTATGTCGCTCTTCAAGGCAAAAAAACAAATTGAAGTTAACGAACAGAATCTGATTAATATTCATATTGTTGACAACCATTCATTTCAAACTACAACAAATTTGGATGACCAATCTGTAGTTGACGATGATGTACATCCAATTCGGTCAGATCATGATGAGGAAATATACATATGATGAATTCATATCTTTATGTATGAATTTTCAATTTCTGTATAAGTATTTTATTAATATCACATAAGGTTTTCTTTTATATATTTCCTATGATTACTATTACATGTTTTGTTAAATTATATGATATTACATAAGTCTTTTATTAATATTTCATGTTGCTATTTATTTTGACATATATATGGCTGATCATCCACATTCTTCAGGGGATGAGGCTCCCCCTACCAGATCCACTAGAGGACCCACCAGGATGAAACAACTTTTGATCAGAAAGAATAGTGGTGAAAGAACTCCAGTGAATGTGAACGTGATCACGGGTGTGGTAGTTGGCCCCTATGCAGATGACTTCTGATCATACCTTGGAGTAGTGGCACGTGATAGGATTAGTATTCTCACTCCATCTTTTGATCATGTGTCCGGGGTTGATCGGAACATTATATGGAACGATATATTGGTAAGCTAGCTAATATCATTTGAATTAAAATTTGTTTATGTTGATAATTTTGTACTGATACAACTTTATTATGTTTATTTCAGCTGACATTTGACATTCCAAATGTTGCAACACTTAGAAATAAGTGTTTGTCAACTGTTGCTGAAAACTTCAGAAACTTTAAAAGTAAGTTGACATCAAGATATATCTTTGGACACCTTAAACATAAGTCTCCATGTAGTACATATAAGTCCATTGATGAGGAGACTTGGCGGCTTTTTAAAGAGAGTCGGATGACAGAGGAATGACAGGTTAGTGTAGTTGATATTATTCAATTCCTCATTAACAAATATATATCATATGAACTAATTAATTAATGTGTATGTGACAGGCAATTAGAAGCAAAGCACAAGGAACAAGTGCTCATAACAAAAACCTCCACCTATTATCTCGTGGTGGGTATAGGAAGCTTGAGGAGAAAATCCTCAAGCAAAAGGCAGATGCTAGACCACCATCTCAGGGTGGTAGCCCCCCTCAGCCTTATTCTCCACCTTCTAGACATGAAAAATGGAAGTTGGCTCGTATGAGACCATCGGGCACCTACTCTTCCGACACTGCACGGAAAATTTCTGAAAGAATTGTAAGTTATCACTGTTCCTAAAATAATAATAATTGTAATTATACATACTACATTGAACTTTTTAAAGAATAATGGTGTTTTGTAATGTTACAGGAATCCTTAGTTGAGCAGAGCTCCCAAGGTCAATTCACTCCAGAGGGTTGCCAGGATATTCTTACTGCTGCGATTGAACGACCTGAGCACCCTGGACGTGTACGTGTTGCATGTCCTGGAGTAGGAATTAAAGATTATTTTGGGAGCTCTTCTCGTCAGCCTTCATATGCATACAGCGAAGCACAAAAAGAAAGGATGACACAAGAGATCACAAAAAAGGTCCGAGCGGACCTTACGGCCAACAAGCTTAGATCAGAGCTTAGGGCTGAATTGTACAGTGAGTTCAGCTCCATGTTTGAGCAGCAGTTTGAGACCTATGGCATGCACCCGGTGCCACCTCCTGTACAGGAACAGGAACATCTTGTGCCTCCCACAGGTAAACTTAATAAACATTTATGTTCAATTATTTCTATCTTTTGTATAATCTAACACTTATTCTGACAGGGAGAAGCGGGAAAGGAAGTTGTTCCGCATCAGCCGTCCCAGGGGATGATATGGACGATGCTAGTCCATGTCTGCTATACATTTTAGACGATACTGAGACGGTCCTGGTAGCTCGTGGAACACAATTTAAGTCAGCGACTGTTGTTCATGGTATGCAGCTATCAGAGGATGAGGTGAAGGTCTCAGTGGACGAAATGATCATACCAGATGCCTCAGTTCCTCTAGCCACAGATGAGATTTTCACTGTGGAACAAGCATTCAAGTCATTTATCGCTTGGCCTAAACATTTGGTTGGTTCAGTTTCTGACCCCTCGGTATGAAATTCTTTACACTTCTCAATTTTAAAGGTTATTGATGTCAAAACTTATCTTATTTTTTCATGTAACAACAGACGCAAGCATAGGAGAAGATTCCTCTATCTGAGGATGATCCTCTTGCTTCATTGCATCTACTTGCTGACATCCTTGAAGATAAGCCTTTGGAGGTTGAGTATGATGCTAATGTATTTGGGACAGGCTCTGAGGTCCCAATATACCTTCATAGCCAAGATGTCAGAGAGCTTGCGTCGGGAACACAAGAGTTGAATATTTCAATTATTCAGCTATGGATGATGTAAGTCTATGAGCAATTATTTATATATAAAATTGATTTATATATCAAGTATCCTTATATCAAAGTTAATTTTTGATTTCAGGTATATGTTTGGGGTCAGTAACAAGTTGGGGCGTTCTGATGATTATGGATTCATTGATTCCCAATCCATTCATGAATCAAATGATTTTGATCAGATCAACACAAATCTGATAAGAAGTTTTTGAAGCGGCAAGAAAATATACTTTTTGCCTTATATATCCGGGTAAGTGAACTTTGTTAACATAATAAAGTTCCATATGTGATTTTAATATATAATAGTTAAGTTATTATGAATTTCAGGCGCCATTGGCAGCTTCTTGTTATGTCTATGCAAGAGAACTATGCTTTGTGGTTCTGCTCATTCCACAGGCCTCCTCCCACACAACTCAGACAAGCAATTGATTGGTAAGAACCTCAATGTTTGGACTTTCTTTGTTATATAAATGAATGCTAAAACCTTTTTTTATATATAGTTCTATACCAGCAAGTATGATGATGGTTGGGAGATCAATTGCTAACAGTAGAAAGATTGCTTGGATTTCTCTCAAGGTTTGACATATGCTAAAGTCATACTTTCTTATAGTTGTTTTATTTTAATGTTATTCACTAACTATTTACAACTGTCATGATATATTGTAGTGTAACAGACAAAATGGGTCATATGAGTGCAGATACTATGTAATGTATTGGATGACCTATATTGTTCGTTCTCACATCACAAGAGGCTGGGAAACGGTAATATTTAACTTTAACAAATTTTGATTTTTTCCCAAATTTAGAATTCATATACAGTAATTAATATGAATTGTCTTGTGCAGAAGTTCAAGACTACTACACCAGTTCCTAAGAAGCCACTATCATTCATGAGGAAAGCTGCTGCAAAGTATATAGTTAGATTATATAATAGTTCTTAGTTACTAGATTTAAAAATTTCATTTGATTAGATTGTATTTTATTAGACTTTGTACTTATGTGATGTTGAAATACATTTGAACATGTGTTTGATCTGTTGAAATTGAGTTTGTATACATGTTTTGATATGCAAGTCTGTTTTTGTGGTATTGGATATCACAAAAACAGACCTACTATTTTAAAAAAAAGTAGGGGAATATGTCGCGGTTGTGAGAAAGTAGAGCATATGTCACGGTTGTTACCACAACCGCGGTAGAAAGGTCCACGTTTTTATTTTAATTTCTTCTTAAAATAGACTTTTGGCCGTGGTCTATTTGTGCCTTTATACCGCGGTTCCAACTGCGGCATATAATGCTAGGAGTTTTCTTTAAAAAAAACAGGGGTTTAGGCCGCGGGTGTGTTAGGAACCGCGGTCTATTCCCCAGACTTTTTACAGCAGTTGTTTTCGCGGCGTAAAGTCCCAGACTTTTTACCGCGGCTTAATATGCCGCAGTTCGGGAACCGCTGCCAAAGTGAGAAAACAACCGCTGTCGTATCTCCTGACTGCACTAGTGAGTATTAAATAACATTTTAAATTTGATGTAATAAACCGGCCAATTACATAATTGCTGATCTATATATATATATATATATATATATATATATATATATATATATATATATATATATATATATATATATTATAATTTGATTTGTAAAAATATTTTAATCTAAAAAGTTAACTTTGTAATTTTTAACAAATTATAAATTAAGAGTTTATGGAATTAATCAAATTTTTGTTAAAGACACAGTCTTTATTTTCAATATTCAATGTAAATTTAACACTACTTTATTAAATATGAATTAAAAGTAAGTCTGTATACTCAACAAATTTAGCATTTCTTTATTAACTTTTGGTTCTTCAATAATTATTTAAAAAGGTTTTTAATGCGATAAAGTAATTTATATACGCACTTGGTGTTTTTGAATGTGTGTTTCTTTTTTATTACTTTTTGTAAACAAACAACCATGTATAATTGAAATATGACAGAAAGAAGGAGGCACGAGGAAATTGAACACAAAAAGTTATTAATATTATTAGTTTATAAATTATTATGCATGATGTCCCTTGTAAGCCAAACTAAGCATGGACCAGAGGAATATGATGTATGTACAGGTTTTTATCTTGGATTGAGAGTTATGACATGCAACATATTTATATATTTAAAAATGATTTACTATGAATTGATTCAAAAATAAATATATTTTTAGTCTTTAAATTTTTAAAGTAAAATTAAAATTAATTTACATTCAAAATTTTAATATATTTTGGTGGTTAAATTTTAAAATATTAATTTATATAATTATTTTAATGTAATTATGTTAAACATTCTAAGCTTTAATATATGTTGGAAAATGCATTTGATAGATAAACCAAATTTAACGTAGTTAGATTAAATGACTATATTGATTTATTTTTAAAAGTTTAGAGAGAAAAAGATGCTAAAGTTTCCAATTTCGTCACAAAATTCAAAAACTATAAAACATACTTAACCACAAGAAAAATTAGTTGAAACCCGTAAGTCATTTTGATCTAATATAGGTTTGGATTGGAATAAATTAAAAAAAAAATTGATACGGACTAATTTTAAAATTGATTGGTTCACCAACTCACATATATTTTATTTTTATGAAACAAAACAAAACATTGCCATCAAGAAAAAATACATGCAAAAATCAAAGTTTAAGACTAGGAGCAGTAGCATAAAAAACGTGTTAAAAAGGCCTCTATTGGGCAATTACAAGTACTTATTATAGTAAGAAGCTTTCTTTTTGTACTTCCAACTTTCCTTATACACCTCCAATTTTAATTGTAATGACCTATACGTCTCTTTTACTTTTATATATATATATATATATATATATATATATATATATATATATATATATATATATATATATATATATATATATATATATATATATATATATATATATATATATATATATATATATATATCCTTTATTAAAAGTGTTTTTTAATATATTTATGGAATAAAATAAAAATAAATTTTAGTTAGAATTATCTTAATCAAATAGTTGTTCAACGAATTCAATTGCAGTGATTAAGTTCAGTAATTATAATAATATAAGAGAACATAAATATATTTTTAATTTGCATTGAAGAATTATTAATCAATAAATTTTAGAAGGTAGTTATGAGTTTTACGTAACATGCATCTTGATTTCAAATTTCAAAACACATATTTTCTCGTAACGATGTAATGTTGTTAGTGACTTGAAATATGATTTCCACACCTTTAAATAGATTTTGTATAAATCATTACTTTGCTATTCACACATTCAATCGAAAGTTTTTGAGAAAACTAAGTTTTTTTATCGATTCACTTTCAGGTTATTTGGATTTACAATTTTACATGTCTTTTTGGCAATATATACGATTTTATGTATCTATTATCGATAAATAACTTACAAATAGGTTATTTTAACCTCCTTTTGGGCCCCCCTAGGAGCCCCATGATCCCCGGACCCCCATGATCCCCGACCCCCTGACCCCCGACCCCCTGAACCCTTGACCCCTAACCCTTGACCCCGTGACCCCAGACCTAGTGACCCCTGACTCCCGACCTAGTGACCTTCCTGACCCCGTGACCCCCCGACCCCCAGACCCTGTAACCCCCAGACCTCCCGACCCTGTGACCCCGACCCCCCGATCCCCGGAACCCCGACCCTGGACCCCCGAACCCAGACCTCGTGACCCTCGAACTCGTGACCCCGTGACCCTTGGACACACCGACTCCCGACCCAGTGACCCCTGGACCCCCCGACCCCGTGACCTCCCGACCCTCGGACCCCCCGACTCCCGACCCCGTGACCCCTGACCCCCCGAACCCCGATTCCCGACCCCGTGACGCCCGACCCCCCGAACCTCGACCCCGGACCCCAGACTCGGACCCCCGATCCCCGGAACCCCAACCCCCAGACCCCCCCAACCCCCGTGACCCCACCCCCGAACCCCCCGACCCCGTGACCCCCGAACCACCGACTCCCGACCCCCGAACCCCTAACCCCGAAACCCGTGACCCCGTGACCCCTGACCCCCCGAACCCTGACTCCCGACCCCGTGACCCCCAAACCTCGACCCCGGACCCCAGACCCCAAACTCGAACCCCAGAAACCCAGAATCCCGGACCCCCCGACCCCTAGTGACCCCCCGACCCTGTGACGCCCGGATTCCCCGACTCCCGACCCCAGACCCCCAACCCCTGACCCCCGACCTCGTACCCCCGAACCTCCCGATCCCCGACCCCATGACCCCCGATCCTCGGAAGCCCGACCCCGGACCCCCGGATTCCCGACCCAGTGACCCCCCGACCCTATGACGCCCGGACCCCCTGACTCTCGACCACGGACCCTCAACCCCTAAACCCCTAGACCCTATGACCCCCGAACCTCTCGATTCTCGAACCCCCGATCCCCGCAACCCCGACCCTGGACCCAGTCCCCCCGACCCTCGTGACCACCGGACCCCCCGACTCCCGACCCCGTGACCCCCGTGACCTCCGACCCTGGTCCACGGACCTAGACCCCCGGACCCCGTGACCTCCCGACCCCCGTGACCCCCGACTACCGACCTAGTGACCCCCGGACCTCCCGGCCCCGTGACCCACGGATCCCCTGTGACTCCCCGACCCCTTGACCCTCGACCCCCAGACCCTACTGACCCCTAACCCCCAGACCCTGTGACCCCCTACCCCCCGATCCCCGCAACCCCGACCCCGGACCCAGTCCCCCCGACCCTCGTGACCCCCGGACCCCCCGACTCCCGACCCCGTGACCTCCGACCCTGGTCCACGGACCTAGACCCCCGGACCCGAACCCCCCGAACCCCGTGACCTCCCGACCCCCGACTACCGACCTAGTGACCCCCGGATCTCCCGGCCCCGTGACCCACGGATACCCTGTGACTACCCGACCCCGTGACCCCCGATCCCCAGACCCTAGTGACCCCTGATCCCCAGACCCTGTGACCCCCGACCCCCCGATCCCCGCAACCCCGACCACGGACCCAGTCCCCCCGACCCTCGTGACCCCCGGACCCCCCGACTCCCGACCCCGTGACCCCCGTGACCTCTGACCCTGGTCCATGGACCTAGACCCCCGGACCTCCTGGCCCCGTGACCCACGGATCCCCTGTGACTCCCCGACCCCGTGACCCTTGGACCCCGACACCCAGACCCTGTGACCCCCAGACATCCTGACCCTGTGACCCCCGACCCTCGACCCCCCGATCCTGGACCCCCGGACCCAAACCCCAGACCCCCTGACCTTGGACCCCCCGACTCCCGACTCCCGACCCCGTGACCCAACCCCCGACTCCCGACCTAGTGACCCCCGGACCTCCCGAACCCGTGACCCATGACCCACGAACCCCTGAGCCCCTGTGATCCCCGGAACCCCAACCCTGTACCCCCGGACCCAGACCCCGTGACCTCGAACACACCGACCCAGTGACCCCCGATCCCGTGACCCCCGGACCCCCTGACCCCCAACCCCCTGAACCCCTGACCCCAGACCCCGTGACCCCTGACCTAGTGTCTCCCGACTCTCGACCTAGTGACCTTCCCGACCCCGTGACCCACGCACCCCCAACCCCCTGTGACCCCCAGACCCTGTAACCCCCGACCCCCCGATCCCCGGAACCCCGACCCTGGACCCCCAAACCTAGACCCCGTGACCCTCGAACCTGTGACCCTCGGACACATCGACTCTCGACCCAGTGACTCCCGGACCCCCCGAACCCGTGACCTCCTGACCCCGGACCCCCCGACTCTCGACCCCATGACCCCGGACCCCCCGAACCTCGACTCCCGACCCCGTGACCCCCGACCCCGGACCCCGGACCCCAGACCCCGCAGACTCAGACCCAGAGCCCCCAACCCCCGTGACCGCCAACTCCCGCGACCCCCCAACCCCCGTGACCGCCAACTCCCGCGACCCCACCCCCGGACCCCCCACCCCGACTCCCGAGCCCCTGACCCCCGACCCCTAACCCTGGACCCCGTGACCCCTGACCCCCGGACCCCTCGAACCCCGACTCTTGACCCCGTGACCACCGACCCTCCACCCCCCGAACGACCCCAAAGTCGGAACCCCGACTCCCCGACTCCCGACTCCTGACCCCGTGACCCCGGACTCCCAGACCCCGGACCCCGGAACTTGGAACCCGGACCTCGGACCCCCGGATCCTCCGACAATGCTTGCTGCAGTATTGCAATTAGATTTCCATAAAGATTTGGGGTAACCTACCAAGAGGAAATAGAACAAAGTGAACTTCAGAAACACTTCTATTAAATATCAGAAATAAATTAAGATCATTGTTTTGAAAGACAGAACCA
Source organism: Vigna mungo (assembly GCA_036885675.1). Lineage (NCBI taxonomy): Eukaryota > Viridiplantae > Streptophyta > Magnoliopsida > Fabales > Fabaceae > Vigna > Vigna mungo. The sequence goes on from CP144701.1 coordinate 2,918,811, forward strand.
TCAAAACATGAGGTTAATGAGAAACCGTTTGCAAAGATTGATTCTCACTTACACACCAACAGATAAGAAAGGAAAATGTTAAGTATACCTTCAAATCAAACAACAGAACTAACAAAAAAATCTATTTCACACCTCTCAAATTTCTCCCTACCTCCTCACTTTTTACTCTTCAGCAACAAACATATAATTTCTTTAAGAAAAATATTACACCCATCTCTGTTTAAAGACATTATAAAGAGTTCTCTATACAATAAAAAAAACAGGATTGTCTTGGCATGTCGTGTAATTCATTCCAAAGAAATAAATGGATAACGCATGTGAAAGTGAGATGAGGTGAACCTTAAGGCTTTCGACGACGCCGGGAATGACCTCGTGTTCGAGGCCGGAGTACTCGCTTTCGGTGTTCTCCCTGATGACGACGATGTCGACGTTATTGTGGCGCGTGGTCAAGCCAGGGAGGTTGAAGCAGTTGACGAGGGAGGCGTAGAGATCGAGCTCCTTCCTGAGTTGCACGTTGAGGGAACTGACGCCGCCACCCACGGGGGTGATGACGCCTCCCTTGAGACACACCTGGTTCTTCCGAATCGACTCCAACACTTCCTGCGGCACCAACTTCATGTTCCCGTGGACCTCGAACTTCTCAAAGTAAACCAGCGCGTGCATTGCCTCCATCACCTGCTCCACCGCGCCCGTCACCATCGGCCCAATTCCGTCACCTGGAATGAGCGTCACCGGCCTCGGAGTGGTGATCCGGCTGGGCGAGGAGCGCGAGAGAAGGTCCTTGAGGAACGACAGTGATCTTCTGGCCATTGCGTTGCGTTACGTTGCGTTTTGAAGAGGAAAAATAAAATGGATTCTGTATGGAAGGAACGTAATTGGAGAGAATACGAAATTTAATGAAAAACACAAAATCTTTATATGTAAAGAAAGAATTGTCGAAAGCATCACCTCTACAACAGAGCCAGTAACAAGAACGCAGCTTCAAATGAACCTTTATTAAAATATACCGAATTCAACTCGGAGGCAATCTAAGACCCCCTGACGCTAATGTTCTTAATCAGATTCATATGATGTCTGGAATGAACTAACCGCACATGTCTGTCTTCAGCTTTCTTGGCCTCTAAAAGCACGCATGTTCAATACGATAAAGAAAATAAGCAAGATTAAAGATAACAGATAAAGATTTAGCGAATCCGTAAAGTAACGTGCATGTGTTACCGTTGAGGAACGCCGGCGGCTTCGAGTCGGCGCGTAGTGTTTGCATCCTCCTATCCTATCGTATAGTAAACCCACACACCGTTGACCGCTTGCACTGCTTTCTTTACCCTTCTTCTTACTCCTGCCCTCCATGGCTACACCCAACTTTTCAATTTTGTGACTCTGCTACTCAACTTCATGTACAACCCGCACTATTTATAGTGTCCTAATTTTAAGATTTTATAGCACGCTATCATGTTAATACAAAAATTATTTTTAAACCTTTTCATTTATTATGTTAATAACAGAAATTAAGAAGCCTATATCTTAAATTTAATGTCCTGACTTCATAAACAACTTTCATTTATTATTTTATTCATTCTTTTTTTTTTATTCTCAAAAGACTTCCAAATTACTGAACAGGTAAAGAACAATCTAGATAAAAAGATAAACTTTAGGATTAATTACTATCGAATAGAAAAATTGTTTTTCATTATGTAATCTTGAATGTAATTTTAGATTATATACCCTAAAAAATATATTTTAAGATCTACATATGTATTTTAAATTGTGTGATTTGAAGATTTATTTAAGATTTTAACAATTAGGAAATTCATAATTTATATTTTAGATTGTTTAATTTAAAAGTATTATACATTAGCCAATTTGACTGATAATTTATTTGAACTTTTTGACACTCCATAGATATGCAAGTAGAAATTAAAGGGCTGTGAAAAGTAATTGAAAAAAAAAATCTTCCACATTTGGGATTGTGGCCCATTAATCACAAAACTTGTAATAAAAAAAAGTTTTTTATGCATAAAAATTCAATACAAATAGAAAATTTTACATCCTTCAGATCTCAAGGATTTGAGTGTAAAAGAGTTTTGTATGATTATTTAATTACGAATCAACGTCTTCAAAAGTAATTACGTTTAAAATGTTTTAAAAGTTCGCGTATATATGCATTTCACTTTATTCTATGTAAAAATATTTCTTAGCTTAATTTTTCTTATATTTTATATTTATATTTATTTTGAGTGAAAAATGAAAAATATTAATTAATATAATTAAGGTTAAAAAATTCGATTAAGATAGTCAAATTTTGTACTACTTACTTTAATTAAATCATTTATTTTTTATTTAATATAAATAAGATAATTGTATATGCTACTTTTAGCTATGTAATTTACTTAGATGCCTATAACTTAAATTAAATATTAACTGTAATATCATAATTTTAAACTATTGTAAAATAATTATTTTCTAATACATCATAAATAGGAATTTAATGTCTAAAGAATAAATACAAGATAATATTTTAAGGACTTGAAGAGAGAAAAATAAAGGAGAGAAGATTATTTTTTATATTACGTATAATTATCAATTCTGAAATTATGAAACACCTTTTTAACAATTTTTAGATAAAGTTTCTATTCGGACAATTAAAAATTTAGTGTATAGTGATTCACTTACAAAATCGAAATTCGTGTTTAGAAATCAAAATTATAAAATATAGGTATTATTGAAAAACTCACTCACCTTATCACCATCTTCTATCAGTAAATGCTTGTATGGTCTCCTTAACACCTGAAGCTTTACCTTCTTCACTTTTTCCCCTCCGGCATGGCAGTCCACCAAGAAGTTCCATGTTTCTCTTGTTGAAGTCTCATTTTGTATCTTCTCAAAATGCATATCGTCCACACAGTGATGGATGATCAGCAAGGCTCTATCATCTTTTCTCTTAAACTCCTCTTTCTATGTGCCACGCAAATCAAACGCAAAAATCGCTTCCTCCATCATGTTGCTGACATCTTGAACACTAAACAAGACACACATCTGTGTGCTCCACCTGCTCTAGTTTTTGTCTGTGAAAACAGGTAGATTAACAGAATATCTCTGCTGGCCATTCTTTACACCATCAATCTTTCACCAAGAAACACAGTCTCGATCTTCTTTATGCTTTAATCAACTTTCCGCCAAGCCCTAGATGGGTACGAAGCTCCCAAGTCACGAACCTGAAGCTTTGGATACCACTGTTCGAACAGTGGAGAACGAGAGTTTGAACCTAAGCACAGACCAAACGGTTCGTGATGCCAAGTGTATTGACCGAACGGTAATGCTTCAGCACTGAACGCTATGGACACATTAGCATAACCCTGCAGCATAGACGACCGAGAACGACCCAACAAAAACACGAACAGCACCGAACGACCAAGCCCTTTGCACCGAACGGTCAAGGAGGTGAGCAGAGAAAGAAAGAGTAAAACTCAAACACACAGAAATTTTTGTATATTCACACCGATCTCTAATCAACAATTTACAAGTATAGAGGTCCAATATTTATAAAATGAAAAGCAACTGCCAAGGACAGTAAAGCAACAACTGTCCTGGACAACTAACTAACGATCGACTTAACTTCTGACAATTTTTAACGTTGATTATTCAGTGGTTGAACATTGAATGCATGACATTATACACTATTTTTACACTAGTGGATAGCTCCACAGTTCATAACTAAAAAAGCCTATACCCCTTTGTTTGTGCTTTCCTTAGGCGCTCCTCCATTCCTCCCTTTCTCACTCATATCTTGTCTCACTGACTCCTTTTTCTCACTCATATCCTTTGTCTGTTTCTGTTGAAAAAAGGTTCCTTTTACTCTGTTAAAAATCCTTGTGCACGGTGGAAGCGAGGGACGAAGTTGTAGGGCGTAACCATAATGGGAACTGCGGTTAAGCACTATCCAAGCAAGTAAAGATCTGTAAGGCGTAACCACAATAGGAACTGACGACAATACAAGGTCACATGGAACAATAAAGATCTGCCATAATACTTTCCAAGCAAGTATGGAAACATTGAAAAATGATATTTTGTCTCCTAACCTAGACCTACACCTTCCTCATCATCATCATCTATAGTGAACAATGTTCCTACCACTTCCCATTACTACTAACACCCCTTATACAATGTCATACTCCCTTGGTCTCTTAACCTATCCCACATAACATTTCAACTATAGCTAGACCATTTCCACCTCCACCAATACTTCTTTTGCTTCCCCACTATAGCAGCCTCATTCCTTTTATATACATATAACTCCTTATTTGTACCACAATTCTACTATGCCCTTTACCTATAGCTAAACAACATACACCACCTCCTACTTTTCACCCTTCCGAATTGCAACTAGCTTTCTTTGATGGCTTAAAAGATTGACGTTTTCACATTCAACAATGTTTCTCTATCCTAGGTTTCTATATAACAACGATTGCCGCGGCAAAAAAAATTTGTATTATGAACAAATATGTTGTTGATAATGTCAAAAATTAATTGATATTTAACTTTTTTCAAAATTTATGGACGGATGAGAATCTATTAATAATGTTCTTATAAAAAATAATTATCAACAAATTATGATTGTTAGTAATTATGGAGAGATACATTTGTCTTCACAACCGTCATAATAAAAAATATTTTTGTAGTATGTGCATATGTTCTTTTTATGTGAAAGGAGATGTTTTGAGTTGATATAAATAGATGTATCATAATTCTCATTTTACAACTTGGGTCCTTTTTTACTACAACAATCACTAGTGGAAAAATTGCTTTTTATGACGGGTAAAAATGACATATTATGACGGGTAACCCTAGCATCATAGTTCTGGGCGTCATAATAGGTCTATGCATTTTATGACGGACAGAAAAATCCATCATAATAGATCCAATATATTATGACAGACAGAAAAGTCCATCATAATAAGTCCAGTATACTATGACGGACAGAAAAGTCCATCATAATAGGTCCAGTGTTTTGTAAAAAAAATTCATTATTACAATTGACATATCCATTCAATTTACAATTAATTTCCTATATATCATTTCATCAATCAATTTATAATCAATATAGCATAAAATGAACATATTCAATTAAACTATCATAATGAAATTCATTTCAATCATTAAATTATCTAATAATATTTATTACATAGTTTGTACATATACTAAATCAAATTCACTAAATCAAGTCAACCCCAATTATCTTGGAAGCACCGGTAAGTCTAGCTCCCTCGGCAGCCTCCAGAAAATGTAAAAGCAAAAACATTTACAAAGCAGAGATAGATGAACCAAAATTTCCTTTCATTTTGAAAGAGGCAAGGCAACTCACAGCAAGTCCCAAAGCTCCAATCCAAATATAGCTACTGATGAACCTTTCCTTGGTTTTGCAACATTCAATGTAGCATCAAGACCTTCAATAAGAAAACCAATGATATAGTTAATTGAAAGAGAAAGTTTACAAATGACTAAAAGAGCATAATGTAGTTATTCCAACCTGTTGAGATTCCACAGCTCAGAAACTTGTTGTTGCGTGTAGCCATACCAAATTTGACTTCAATAACCACCCCATCTAAAAGACTTGAGGGAGGATTATCTTCCAATACTTTTGCAGTCACTTACAGTGCCTGATGATAGAAACCTCAAAGTTACATCATTACTTGTTAACTCATACACGAAACAAACATAATTCAATTCGAGGGTCTCGCACAGCTAAACGCAAAACCTTAAACCCTAGAATGTGCAAAGGCACCTGTAAACTAAACAACAAAAGCAAATAACACATTCGACGCGCCGAGAACATGAAAGAGAAAAAAATGCATTGCATGAAACGAAAATGCAGACCAGCAGAAACACGAAATCAAAGTACCTCATCGCTGTGAAAAACCGATCTCTCAAGAGGAGAGGGTTTCAAAGGAGAAAGAAATAAAGAGAGGAAGAGATGCGCCAGCTTTTTGGTGGTAGAGAGGGCTACCGGAGATGGAGTTGGGAAGGAGAGGAGCGAAATCCGCCAGCTGAGGCTCCTGTGAGAGGAAGGGGAATGTGGATATGGTTTTGACGAGGAAAAAGGGTTTGGGGAAGAGAACGAAACGCGTGCGGAAGAGGATCGCCATTTGTGATGCTGGACTGGACTCTGAAAGAGAATTAGGGCTTGCCTGCACGGAGACACTTAGAGACAATAGGACTAAAATCTTAGAGGGGAATGGAAAAATCAGATTTAGAGAGATATTATGAGTGATTTTTCAAATTATATCCACACACTCACTTCCTTTTCTTTTTTGGTTATACTCTTAAAATCTAAAATCTTCTTTGATTACCATAGTTTATGCGAATGTTTGGTATAGTATATTACTAGGAAGCATAATCAAATCATATACATGTGAATAATATTGAAAGTTGTAAAGTAGCCTCATGAACACTGATGTATTTTTGTGACAATTGATTTCAGGCTGGATGAGGCAATTGAAATTCTTGAAAACATTGTGATAATGAGGAAAGAAAAGCTTGGGACTGCAAATCCCGATGTTGCTGATGAGAACCATGTGAATAATACATGATTCCTCTCAATGACCATCTAATTTATATTTCATTACAATTGTAATAACTTGCAAAGCATTTTCCATTAAAATATGATATAAATTACAATTTACAATGAAATTCATGATGTAAATAAAAGTAATTATATGTATTGATGCCAAAAAATACCATTACATTAGTATATTTTTATTCATATATCTATAATAGACAGAGCAAATTCAGTGTCAAAATCCACACATGATCACAATATAGATCATGGGGCAGAACTTAAATACTTTGTAAGATAAGTCTACATGTCAAATTCAACTACAAGAGTGGATAAACCACGTAACACTTAGAAACGACTTCCATGAAATCAGCACTTTCTTCCTACTCCAGTCCCTTTGTCAGATACTCTTTCATATCATCATATGATAAAACAAAAAACATTTTAAAACTACTTGTGTCGTGTACTTGGGATGGCATAACCAGAATTTGCAATAGTTGCCTTCATTTGGAAGAGAAAATAAATTTTCACATTCTAATACTTGGCTTCCATCAAGTTTTCCTATCTCTCTTTCAATGGTATAAACATCTAGCAGTGTCATGAAGAAAAGAGTTTTGAGGCTCCAAGTTCAAATCAAATCAAACATTTACCCTCAATTTATTAAACTATAGAAGAATGCATGGCAAACAATAAAGTCATAAAAATGTCCCCTTGACAGTATTTTCTTGCTCTACATGAAAAATTGAAATTAGTTTCCCATAAGTTCATTTCCTGTCATGGAAGAAGTCAAGTTATTTCTTAGAAGGGCTTGTGGAGATCTTGAGCTTACATACTGTCAGTCACTCAAAACGTTGTCGTTGGAGATCTTGAGCTCCACCCACACAAATCAAGCTTCTTTCACTATTACACTCACAAGACATCGTTGTCCACTGTGATCATCATTAGAGCAACTCTTGAAGATCGCACGCACTCGCTGGAGCAAATATAAAATCAAGGAGCATCTCTTCCACCTCCTATAGCATATCGACCTCCATCGTCACCGAAAAAATGCACAACAACATCACAAACCATATCTCCTCAGGATAGTGTCAACCATCGCTAGATCCATCATGAGCATTCAAACTCACTTTCTAATAATGGGCATCCAAAATCATAAACTTAGAGTACATTATCTAGTCATTAACGTCCACGTTTCTTATCCTATGTGATGTGGAACTTTCGAAAATATATTATTTTTATCAACTAACATGTTTGTAAATAGATTAAAAGTTTCAGTCTTAGAGTGTTTTGGCCTCGAAAGTTATGACACATAAAAAGGCATGATAGAAAGAAAATTTTACAAAAACCAATGGCATATATAAGGTTCACTAGTACAAAAATCGCGTACAACGTTAAATATTTTAGACTTTTAACGACGAATTCGCGAACGACGTCATATCACGAGACGTTAAATTGTCATTGAATTTAAAAAATACGACGTTAAATTATTATTTTTTTGTCAATATTCGACGTTAATCAATTTTTTTTTGTTTTTGTTTTAATTAACTGTGATCCATTTTACAACTCTTCGATACCTGAAAAACAGAAAAACAACAAATTTCAGCTTTTGGTATTTTATAAAGCATGAACTATGAACGTGTAATGTAGTATCATCAACAATAACCAACAACAAACAAGTTCAAAATAACCAAAACAAACAAGTTCAACCAAACAACAACAACAAACAAGTTCAACAAATAAGTTCTTCAAAACAAAAATGAAAACTAACCTTCAAAAGGTGGGTTCGTTGTAATAAAGTGAGTCACCAGTGAGAGAGAAAGCAGAATGAGCCTATGAAGGACAAGAGTACGAAAATAATCAGTCAAAACAAATGAAAATCATACATAAAGTAGTTAATTAACATGCATTTGTATAAAATGAAAGAAAGATTACATGTGATAGTTGTAAAATTTCATTCGAGAAAAGTTTGAGAAGAGAAGAGGGTCTCGTGCACTAAGATAAAGTGAATGAATTTTCAATCTCCTGCTCAAATTTTTATTGAACTCATTAACCTTTTGACTCTAATGCTGGGACATTCGACGTTTTATATCCTTTTAAGTCAAATTACAATTCTAAACTACGTTTAATAATTGCATTTATTTACAGAAATGTTACCGGTCTTTTTTGTTGGAACGGTGGAGAACGAGAGTTTGACCCTAGGTAGTGACCGAACGGTTCGTGATGCCAAGTGTATCTGACCGAGCGGTAATGCTTCAGCATTGAACGCTATGGACACACCAGCAAAACACTACAGCATACACGACCGAGAACGACCCAACAAGATCACAAGCAGCACCGAACGACCAAGCCCTTTGCAACGAATGGTCAAGGAGGTGAGGAGAGAAAGAAAGAGTAAAACTCAAACACACAGAAATTTTCGTATATTCACACTGATCTCTAATCAACAATTTACAAGTACAGAGGTCCAGTATTTATAAAATGAAAAGCAACTGCCAAGGACAGTTAAGCAACAGTTGTCCTGGCCAACTAACTAACTAACGCTCGGCTTAACTTCTAACACTCTCCTCTAAGCCGAGCACTTAGAGGTAGCACCTATCCTTGCCAACCTATCTCGCGTACCACGTTGAGACCGAACGGTGTCTTCGGAACTCATATAATTCACGCTTGTCAATCCATTGAGCAATTGTTCCTGCCAATCATGTGATGAAGGCAGATGCCAACTTGCGTGAGTTGTGCGACCAAGACCGAACGGTTCAAAAGAGCAACTGAGTGACATGACCAAATGGTTTGAGTGCAGTTGCCAGTTTAACGCTCTAAAGTGACGCCTCACTCGGTTGAATGAACGTTGTGGTCAGGAATGGCTGAATGACGTGATCAAACGGTTGTTGTCATGTCTCGGTTCACCAGAAACTCCCCATGCTTCTTTGGCAGCATTCACTTCAACATTTTTCTTCTCCCCAGCTGAAATGTCAACTAGCTTCCAGATTCCATTGTTATTCTTCCTAACTTAATCAACTTTTTCTCTCATTGTATCCTTCCACACGGATTTCTTCAAGACCTGGGTTTGATCGATCGATTCTACGACTGCTATATTCAAGGCTTCAGCTTGATCGAATGGTTATGCGCCTGTAAACATGGCTACATGCACCAGACCTTCCTCATTACCAGTCCGTGTATCAGTATTCATCTTGTCAGTTTCTTCACACATTACACACTTCACTAGGCTGATCTGAAATGTTTTATCCTTGGATATCTTGCTCCTCAAGATCAAGTTTTTGCTTTTATCAAACACCTCGACCTTATTGAAGCCTCTCATCATAACTGTAAGACCTTTTTGAATTAACTGGCCGATACTCAGAAGATTGTACCTTATTGCAAGCACAAACAACACACTAGTTAGAATGGCACACGACCCATTCTTCCTTCTGATAACAACATCACCAACTCCCTCTACCTTTGAAGTGTTGTCATCAAAAAATCTCACCATACTTCTCTTGGTCTCAGCAAAATTTACCAACCAATCTCTGTGGCAGGTCATACGATTCGAAAATCCCGAATCCAAATACCACAGTTTGTCTTGAGAGTGTGAGCTTACTGTAGATGTAGTTTTCATCAATATGATGGGTTCTGAATTAGACTCCACTTGAGCTGCGTAGGCCTCATTTTCTTGACTCTTCTTTTGTTCTCCGGTTTCAGCATAACACTCACTAAAGTAGTGCCCATACCTATGACAATTAAAACACACAATATTCCTCTTGTCCTTTTTGTGGAAATTCTTCTCAGATTTGCCTTCCTCCTCTGTTGAAGACTCATTCTTGTCATCTTTGTTCCTATCTTTTCTCCACTTCCCTTTACCATGTTTCCCTTTCCATTTCTTGGTTGTCTTCTTCTCTTCATTCTTAACGTGTTGAACCTTCAATGCCTGCTCCTCATCTCATATGCCTCCAAAGAGCTCTGCAGTTCCTCTATCTTGAGTTTTTCAAGGTCTCTAGACTCCTCTATTGCCACCACAATATGATCAAACATCGGAGGCAGTGACCGCTGATTTTCTCAATTACCATGAGATCAGTAACAGTGTCACCACAACTTTTCATCTGGTTAGCAATTGAGTGTATTTTATTGAAAAAAATCACTCACCTTATCACCATCCTCCATCAGTAGATGCTCGTACTGTCTCCTTAACGCCTGAAGTTTTACCTTCTTCACTTTTTCCCCTTCGGCATGGTAGCCCACCAAGATGTTCCATGCTTCTCTTGCTGAAGCCGCATTTTGTATCTTCTCAAAATGCATATCGTCCACACACTGATGGATGATCAACAAGGCTCTATCGTCTTTTCTCTTAAACTCCTCTTTCTCGTGCCGCGCAAATCAAACACAGAAACCACTTCCTCCATCATGTTGCTGACATCTTGAACACGAAACAAGACACGCATCTGTGTACTTCACCTACTCCAGTTTTTGTCTGTGAAAGCAGGTAGATTAATAGACATATCTCTGCTGCTTCAGTTTCAAACATTTCAACATCATCATCATACTCAATTATAACAGTATGAATCATCACAATCACATTATACCACTTATATTCAACATCACACTATCAAAATCACCAATCAAACATACATTTTATACACCCAAACATACATTTTATACTCACAATCATACCAATTTTCTCAAATCATCTATAACTCATAGAGACACTAATTTTATAATATAAACACACTAAGACAAGTTTTAGCTTCCCTTACCTCTAAACCAACTGCCAAATTTCTCAAAACGCTCCATCGATTACTTGAACTGCAAGGAATTTCTAGACGAACCTACGAAACACCAAACTGAAAACAAACAGAGTCCTTAGAACTTTAGGTGAATCAAGAACATGTAGGAGAGGCATGATTACACATGCAATAATAATAGATTCCTCTAAAACGGATTTGAGAATGGAAAGGAGAAAAGAAGTCGAAACTTATTTGCTCTATAAAAGAAATTGATCGGGTAGAAACCTTGTTGTCGTGGTCGATTAGGTACCTTCTGATCGTCAAAGAGATGACTCAGGAGTTAGAACTCTTAGAGAGAAGGTAGAGAACTCTAGAAAAGTAGTTTCTAGATAAATGATACGTTTTAGAATAATGAAACTCGCTTATAACAAAATTATTTATAATAAAATCGTTTAATATTAAAATACCATTTTCTGAAGTTTTACATTTTATTATAAGTTTGCTCTATTAAGAATTATTTTTGGATGTTGTATTATTCAAATGCTAATATTTAAGGTTAAACTCATTTGGAGGTCCCTATTTTCGTGGGATTATCCCAGTTACATCCCCGTCTTTTAAGTTTTGCCAATTAGGTCCTTAATATTGAAAAATTAAATCAACTTAACGGATTTAAGTTTTTGCTTACCTGTGATGTTGACGTGGAGGTTTTTTTTAACATAGCATTTACAAGTGGCATTTAATAAAAGAAACATTTTAAAAATTGGGTTTCCTTATGGATTTTAAAATGTTACATATGCATACATGAAAATTTAGAGATTTATGGTTCATTATTCTTGAAGATTTAGGAATTAGGGTTTATTGAAATTGAAATTAGGATTAACATCCAACTCTTTTCTTCTTCGATACCCTTCTTCCCAAACTCAAAAACTCCCTCTCTCACTTGCCCACTTTTTCCCTCTCGTCGGACACCTCACTTGGCTCCTTCACTCCCAAATCCCCATCCTCACTTACAAATCTGGTGACACTGTTTCCCTCACTGTAGTTGAATCTGATGTTGTTTTCGACCATCTAGTAAGCATAAATCTTGTTGAGGCTAGAGAAATCCACCACCTTTTACCCTACTACAATATCGTTTATCAAAGTCTGGGCTTATCTTTGCAGAGATCAACCATAATTAACTTTTTCTCTGCCACCTGAACTTTCTCTGTCTTTTGGCATGGAGGTAGTCCAAGACCCCAATCATTTAGAACAAAAAACTACCAGTGATTGGTTAAGACAGGGTGGACCCAACAACAAAGCCTCGTAGCTTGGGATCTCCAAGTCCCCGACGAAGCAACCAGAGGCGTGTTTCATCTCGGTCATTTAGATATTGAAAAGTTGAAGCAGATTGTGTTGTCCAAGAAGAAAGGGAACAACAACAACCTCCGCTTGTCAACTTTTGTGTTATCCGTTGGTTATGCTTGGGTTTGCAGGGTGAGAGCAGAGGAAACAAAAAACAAAATGGTTACGTTGGCTTTGAACATGAAGCCCTAATTAAGCAAATAACATCTCCACTAACGACTTCAATGTTTCAGATTTTTAATCCTAATTTCAATATGAATTCCAACCTCCACTAGGTAGCAATCCTTACTTCAATAACGAAGCTCCAATGCCCTAATTTAGCAAATTCCCTCACTACTAAGAATTTCACCTGTGCTTGCGAAACACTAAGCTTTTCTCTTCCCAATTTTAATCCCAATTCAATTTTTAATTAACCCTAATTTTAAAATCTTTCACAAAAACTCCAATTTTACAAATGTTTGTTTAAGATAATGCCACGTACAAAAAAAACCCAGGTATAAGGGTCTGTGCATGCCACGTCTCCAAATTTATCCACGTCACCCTCACAGGTAAGCAAAAACTTAACTTTGTTAAGTTGATTTAACGACAATGGTTCAATTGATTCAATTTTTCAATATTAAGGACCTAATTGGCAAAACTTAAAAGACAGGGATGTAACTAGGACAACTCATATTTATAATTGTATGTTTGTGTTTAGAGAAATTAGTTTTATATTTCTTAGAAAACTCGACACCACCTTCATTCTATTACTAATCATCTCAGTAAATTAATATTTCTGCTTCATTAACTGTCAAATCAAGCTTTTTATCATGAGTTCTAGATATATTGTTATTTATTTTGACTAGTTGAATCTTTAATTAGAAACTTGTAGTTAGAACAAATTTTCACCTAATATTTTAATAGTTTAAGTGGTAGATAACCTTGACCTTTGTTTGTTTAGTACGTAACTTTTTCCATAGTTATCTAATAGACTTGATTCTTTTTTCATTGTATTGCTCATTCAATTATACTTAATTTGAATGGAAGAACATACATCTTTGAGTTTTGTGAAAACTGCAATTTCTTTCTAAAGTCTCGAACAATTCTTGCATATGTTGTTTTGTTGATTGTGCAATATATTTAAGAAAGTGATATGAAAATCTATGATGAAATATAAAGGTCTATGTTGGTTTTGAAATAAGATATGAATTTATATTACATGATGGATTGGTTGATGAATATGATATGGTATGATTTTGGCCAAAGATCTTATGGAGAGATTTTGCGTTTGTATCAAACTAGTGTACACATTGATGTAAGGGTCTTAACATTGGAGGTTATCCTGATACTCTAATAACCATTCAGGCCCAAGTAGAGAAGGATGTGTTATGTGATGAGAGTGGTAGGAGGTCTTCGTCTATGAGCCAGTTTTGACCATAGGTGTTGATGTGCTAACCTCATGGGATCACATGTTGTGTTGTATTGGTATTGGTTCTGTATGAGCAATGAGAGTATTGACTCCAGATGGTTGAGTCTAATATGATTATCACACGAATTTATCATGTGTATTAATAGTTTGACGTCTGATTTATAAATGATCTTTGGTATGTTAATTCACTCTTATTTATGTTTATTCGATTATCATATAACGTGTGTATTATATGAGAACAAATGAGAAAATGACTACGAATTTAGTACAAGAGCAAAAAAAACACAATAAAATAATAAAAAAAAATTCCTACAAAAGTTTTAATAAAATAATAAAAAAAAATTCCTACAAAAGTTTTAATTAAAATAAACATATGTAATTTCTTTTGTTGAACTCTCAAATGTATCGATTTATATCTATTTTTGAAGCAACTTGGAAGATATTCTATAGAAGAAAGCCTTTTTCTTCTTATAAGAATCATGTTATGATTTTCTGTTAGTGTTATTTCTAACCTTTCTTAGTCCACGAAATTTTGGCAACTTTTTCTTTTAGATATTTTAAATTGAATTTAAATTTTATACACTTTAATTGTAAAAGTGGTTCAGTTTATTATTTAAAAATTATTTTTAGTAAGATTATTAGTATTTAACTACGTGAATTTAAAATATATGTGATTGTATTGTAAATCCAAACTTTATAATAAATAAATAATTTCAAAACTGAATTATATTATTATTAAATTTTATGACAAAATTTCCAACATATTTAAATTATTATAAAATTATTTTATGATCCTATAAATTTTATTAAAAAAATCTAGTGAAAAATATTCTATAAAACTATGATAATAATTGACATTCGAGAAGATAAAGAGATAAAAATTAGTAGATAAAACGATGTCATAAAAAAAAGATAAATGTCAATAAAATATTCATTATAATTATTATGAATTCTATAAGGTCATAGATGAGAGTGTGTGTTTATTCTTTTTTATGATAATAAAAAATAACTTTTATAATTTTCATATAAATATAAATATTTTTTATAATTTTATTGTAAATAAGTTTTATTTATTTTGTAAGTAGTTTTACAGTTAAAAATGATTAAGTTTAAAAAAAATGTAAAATAAAAAATGTATAAGTGAAAAAAAAAATTACTTAAAAGGTAAAATTAATAAAATAGTTATTTAGTTTAATTTTTTTTATGTAAAGGGTAAAATTAGAAAAAAAATATATGAACACCAAAAAGAAGAATCCTTCTTATATATAGGTATATATAGATATAGATGATTGTAAATAAATAAATAAATATATATATATATATATAGGGGTTTCTTAACACGCGTACGCTGTTTTTCAGTTGGTACGTTTTAACAATGTATACCGGATTATAATAGAGAAAAATACCCTCATTTATCATGGATTCTAAGTTTTGAGGTCAAGGATATTTAAATAATTTCATTTTCAAAACTAAAAAAAAGAAAGAAACTCTCAAACCCCTATATGGGGTTTGTTAACACGCGTACGCCTGTTTTTCAGTTGGTACGTTTTAACAATGTATACCGGATTATAGTAGACAAAAATACCCTAATTTATCATGGATTCTAAGTTTTGAGGTCAAGGATATTTAAATAATTTCATTTTCAAAACTAAAAAAAAAAAAAAAAACTCCCAAACCCTTACTCACCTCTCTCATTCCTCTCCACCCTTTCTCTTTCATCTCTCTCACTCCAACATTTTCTCTGTCATCCCTACTATTGCCCCAATTGAAAAAATAAATAAAAAACCCTTGCCTAACCCTAATCCACCTTCCTCACTTATCCAATTTGTTTCTCTCTCGTATCCATACTCTCCCTCAGCCACACACAACAACTCGCGACATCGTAATTTGTTGTTCTTGCTCTGTTCGTTCATTTGGAGGATGTGTTATATATTTTCCCTTCTTATTATTATTAAATTTCATTTTTAAATTAAATCATGTAAATAAAACCTTCATAAATCAATTAAATTTTCATATATCATTTACACATCTACACCACATTTCATTATATTTTTAAAGAACAAGATATTTCCCTCTATTGTCCTTTTCCCTTTACACAAAGTGTTTCTTTTTCCTTTCTCTTATGGTATGGTATACATGATGTAAGATTACAACCTAGAATTGAAAGAATTGTACTCCTAGGGAGCTCTTCTATACCTATTTCTTTAATTTCCATTCTCAAAACAATGTTTTTGATTTTTTTCAATTGGGGCAACAGAGAAAATGTTGGAGTGAGAGAGGTGAGTAAGGGTTTGAGGGTTTCTTTTTTTGTTTTGTTTTGAGAATGAAATTATTTAAATATCCTTGACCTTAAAACTTAGAATCCATGATAAATGAGGGTATTTTTGTCTACTATAATCCGTTACACATTGTTAAAACGTACCAACTGAAAAACAGGCGTACGCGTCTTAACAAACCCCATATATATATATATATATATATATATATATATATATATATATATATGATAGTAATAAAAGAAATCAAAGAGCTAAATTAAGAATTTAAAAACATTTAGAAACTTAAACTAAATCAACACAGAGATGAATATTTTATTTAAAAACTTGAATAAAAATGTTCAATTTAAAAGAATTACCTCTAAAAACATGATTAAATAATGACTAATTTTAGTGACTAGAAATGACCAATTTAGGTGCTAATTTAAAAATTAGAAATTATTAATAACTAAAATACATATTATTATAAATCAAAAATTATAATTGATATTTAAATTAGTAACTAGAATAGTTTTTATTATCAGTTGATATCTAAATTGTTCACTATTATTAGTTATAAGGTTTTGACTAAAAAAATAAATTAGTTTTTAATTAGGACATTAGTCTATAAATATATTTTTATTATTGAAATTGGTCATTATTTATGAACTTTCTTATATTGAGTATTAAATATTTAAAGTTTTTAAAGTTTCTAATCAACATATTAAACAATAGAATAAGTAATATTTTGGAACTATGAAATAAATTTCCAAATTAAAGTATATTTCATTTACTAAAATTAATAAAGAGAAATTTATTTAAAATCCAAACTTCAAAATATATTCTTAGGAAATATATATATATATATCTATATATATATATATATATATATATATATATATATATATATATATATTCAGCTTAATTTATTAAGGATTTTGACAATGAAATATGTGTATATAAAGGGGATATTTGAGTTATCAATTTTAAAACCAAAAGATATAGTTATCAATTCTAACTCTAGTTTTCTTCACTAATTTTATGAGACCAAGATTTTCTAACGTACATGACACTGTACTTTTTCTTTTCTCTTGCTATTTTTCTAACAGTCCTTTCATACAATCGACATAGTCCACAGACATTTTCCATTTTTCTTAACACATTTTCTACTATTAATTTTTTAAAATCTATAAGTTTTTATAAAATTAGTTTCTGATTGAAAAATGATAATTTCACATATTTAAATATTTTATATTTATTTGATACTATCATTTTTTATTTTCTTTGATAAAAATACAAAAAATTATTTTTGTGTGATTATTTTATTTTTATAATATGCGTCAATCTTATTATTATTTTTCTTATTTAAGAAGTTTTGATCATGTAATTTTATAATTTTAAACAAATATTACGATGCTATTAAGGTTGGTCATATAATTTGGTGGAATTAATCTAATGACAGCACATCAACAAATTTGACTGAATTTATGGTCTATTTTTTTTCCATTATGTTGTCTATCTGATGACAATTAGATAAACTTAGAACAAAAAAAGGGTAAAAAACATGGGAAGCAAAAACTTAAATGTTTTTATGAGATAAAAAAACATAATTTGGGAGAGTGACTTGTGGAAAACATTAACACAGACATGCACTTTAGAGTTCAAATACTCTAAAGAAATAACTATAATTTTAGTTTCTAAAATATGAGATAAATTGACACTTAAGGCAAGCGGTTTGTGATTTGTTACTTGTTGCATTTTTTTTTATGGTTGAATGACAAAATTTTACATGGTTTAATATCTACTTTGGTTTTTTAGTTTGTTAATTTTGTTTAAAGTGATTTTTTTTTAGTTGTTTAGAGTGGTCCTATGTTTTATAAAAATAGTTCAATTTAATTTTTTTTTACGCGTTTAAAATTTTAACTGTGTAATGTCCACTTTAGCCAATAGTAAATGACTTATCGAGTTTTTCATTACATGACAACACGTCAATTGACGTGGAAATGTTAAAACTTTAGCTTATTATCTAAAAGGAAATGAGGGTTAGTATTCATATCTAAAGAGGGTTAGGGTTCGTGGAAGTTGTCCCCTCAATTGAGCAAAATCCATGTGGTAACAGAGGTATAACTTCTTCAAGGTTGTTCTTCTTGTTCCAATACATGGGACAAAGAAATTTCTCATTCCTCACATGGTGGTGGTTTTGGGGGGGGGGGGGGGGGGGGGAGGTGGGATAATCCCTATTTGCAACTATGGCGATATTGTTGTAGCCAAAATGGCCAAAACTACAAAGAATGCTGGCAGACAATTTTGGGATGTCGTCATTACAGGATTTTATCAATTTTGATAGTTTAATATTGACTTTGAAGTTATTTTGGTGAGTAACAGGGTGGATGGATCTTCAAACGAGATGTCCTGGAACTTTTCCAAGTGGTGGTCTATGGCCACCAACACTCATTTGGGTTTCATCCCTAGTTAACTCCCATGCCTCCAACCTTCTTTTAGTCTTTGGCCCCCAGGCAACTTCCTCTTAAATGGTGGGAGTACATCTGGAAGGTGGTTTTCCCAAGCAGGTGGTCATTCACAGGATAAATGATGAGACATGTGTCTCTTCATATGTGGATCTTCTGAATCAACTTGGAATATAATTTTGTAGGTCTACAATTTGAGTACTTCATTGCTGCAATAGCATGACAACAAGGGATGTCATGATCATCCATTTCCTGCAACTACATTGTTCGTTGTCCAGGTCTATAGTGATCTTGTTCCAATTACAAAACATGTTCTAACCTCAAACATCTTTCGTGCAAACGCAACTGAAGAGTATCAATAGATTATTACCTTGGAATCCAATATCTTGATAAATTAGACTTGACAAGTCTCTTTTTAATCTTTAGGTAGATAGAAAAATCCATAGATGTCACCTTGGTTTTGTTGGTGGCCCATCATTTCATGAGATAAAGTATGATGTTTTCTAGCATGGTGATAATGTGTTTTCCTCTAGCACGAGCAATAACGATGTTGAAAGCCTAACTCATGTTGTTATCAAGTGTATCAAACATTGTTTTACTATGAACCGATATCTTACCAATACTTGTTGCACAAAATAACCGGGACCACTATAAACCCTAAAAACGCGACAACTTTAACCATTTTTACATCCACACCGACAATTACAAATAATTATAAAATAATTACAGATTCAAGCTTTCACAAAACAATAACAGATAATTACAAAATGTATACCACGAAACCCATGCCTAATCAAACAAAATAATACATTTAACAAAATGAATAGATTCAACGCCAAATTAAACCCTAACACACGAATCCAACAACAACAACATCAGATTAAGAACATTTACATGACACACACTCTTCCAAGTGCAAGTTCAACGAATCACGCACTTAAATTGAAGACGGATTTCACCAGATTTTTCAACCCTTATTTGCGAATTCCTTCCAAACCTAATTATACTTTCCTTTTTATCCAATAACTTTAACTTTTAACATTTTCACATCAATTACGTAATGAAAAATTAGAGAAGTCATTCATTACTGATAAGGTGAACATTATGCTAGAAAAAACTAAACAAACCGTTTTTACAAAATATGAACCACTTTTGAACCACTCCTAATAAGAAGATCACTTTGAACAAAACTAATAAATTAGGAAACCAAAATATACAAATGAATAAAATAAAATAATCATAAATATAATATATATATATATATATATATATATATAGGGGTTTGTTAATTTACGTAAGGGGGTTTTTTAGTTGGTACATTTTAGCAAAGTATACCAAATTTTAGGTTACAAAAATGTTCCTGTTAAAAAACAAAACCAACTTTAAATCCAAGGGTATTTTAATAATTTTAAAATTTAATTTAAAATAAAAAATAAAAGGTGGTTATTAAAAATCCTGATCGGTCCACGTGTACGAGACAAGTTATTAGCTTTTAAAAATCCTGGTCCACGTGTACGAGAAAAAAAATAAAAGGTGGTTATTAAAAATCAACCTCTTATTTTGTTTCATTAAAAAAAATTATGTGAGTCAGTTAAACAATCTGGCTCATTATAGACTCAATCCGGATGAGTCAGGTTTTTAGTAATCGGATTTAAAATTAGTCCGTATCAAAATTTTAATTTTTTTAATCTAATCTAACTCAACTAATTTTTTTTTATCTAGTTAAATATGTTTTTAGTTTTGAATTTTGTGATAAAATTGGAAACTTTGATACCGTTTTATCTATAAACTTTAAACATTAATCAATATAGTCATTTAACCTAATTACGTTAAATTTGATTGATCTATCACATGGATTTTCCAACATATATTAAATCTTGAAACGTTTAATGTAATTAAATTAAAATAACTATATAAATTAATATTTAAAAAACCAAAATATATCAAAATTTTGAATATAATAAATTTTAATTTTACTTTAAAATTTAAAAACTAAAAACATATTTATTATTGAATAATTCATAGTAAATTTTTTTGAATATAAATATGTTGCATGTCATAACTCCGAATCCAAGATAAAAATTTGTACAAACATCATATTCCTTGCAGCAAAATCCTCCTAAAAGAAAAAGAAATGGCAAAAGCTTGAGTTCATCAATTGGCATTCTTTATGTTTCTATTTCTGATTGCATCTTGTATTTCCCTACCTTCTTCCGTGGCACTTGTTTGAATGCACACCTCATTTTCAAATGGCAGAGATCAATATATATTTTTATTGAGGTATTCCTTTATTTTTATTTTTATTTTATTTACAGGTTTTATGCAACAAGCTTTTGCTGCTAGAGACGAACAAAGAATAGTGATGCAAATCGAACAAAGATTGTGAGAAATACTGTAAACACGGTTTGTCTTGTTGGATATTGCCTTTGCAACTACGATTCTACAAAAATGGATGTACAACACAAAGTTACCAAACCCTTCTATATGCTTGGTTTGGCTTACAAGGGAAACCATGCATAATACTTAATAAACTAATAATATTAATAACCTTTTGTATTCAATTTCCTCATGCCTCCTTCTTTCTGTCATGCTTCAATTATACATTTTTGTTTGTTTATAACAAATAGAAAGAAAACGCAAATTCAAAAACACCAAGTTCGTATATAATTACTTTATCGCATTAATAAAGCAATGCTAAATTTGTAAAGTTTACAGACTGACTTTTAATTCATATTTAATAAAGTAATGTTAAACTTACATTGAATACTGAAAATAAAAACTGTGTTTCACTAGTAAAAAGTTGAATTTTTACAGCGCACATTATGTCACGGTTCACCAAAAACTGTACCATAATACTGTGCGGTGACATTTTTGAGAATAAATCAAACATATAAACCGCGGTTCATAGGGGAACCGCGGCCTATTCCCCAGTCAAAAAAATCAACCTTTTCTAGATTAACAAAAAAATTGGTGAATGACATAAACTCTTAATTTATAATTTGTTCAAAATTACAAAATCAACCTTTTTTAGATTAAAGATGTTTTACAAATCAACTTTTTTTTATATATATATATATATATATATATATATATATATATATATATATATATATATTTATTTATTTATTTATTTATCAAAGTATATAAATAATGTGATCTTACTTAACTTGTATTACGTTTTTTATATATTCTCTTGTATTCAGGTTAATTTAATCTAAGATTTGACCATGATCGACAAAAATAATCAATAACCATAAAATAAATATTATCTTTGTATTTTTCACATTAAATTAGTATAATTATGGAGACTATAATTGATTATAAATTAGAATATGTTTTAATGTTAAATAAAGATATTTTACATTTAATT
>CP144701.1:2941420-2993920 GCA_036885675.1 Vigna mungo
TGTGTGTGTGCATGTATGCATGTGTGTTTGTGTGAGTGCATATGTTTTTGTGTTTATACAATTACGTGTGTTTGTGTATGTGTTTTTGTGTGTGTGAGTGTGTGTGTGTGTGGTTATGTGTGTAATGTGTGTTTGTGTATGTAATATATGTGTGTTAATGTGTATGTGTGCTTGGATGAGTTTTTTTGTGTGTGTGCTTTTTTGTGTTTCCGTGAGTGTGCGTGTGTGTTTGTTTGTGTTTGGGAGTGTTTGTCTATGAGTGTCTTTGTGTGCGTAATGTGTGTGTATGTGTGTGTGTGTATATATGTTTATACGGTTTTGCGTTTGTGTGTGTGTGTGTGTTTGTGTGTTTAATACATGTGTTTGTTAAAGTGCGTGTGTGTGCGTATGTGTGTGTTTTTGTGTTTGTCTGTGTCTATGTGTGTGTAGGTGTGTTTGTGTGTGTGTGTTTGTAGTGTAATATATGTGTGTTAAAGTGCATGTGTACGTGTATCTATGTGTGTGTGTGTAATATATGTGTGTTTGTGTGTGTAATATGTGTGTGTGTTTGTAGTGTAATATATGTGTGTTAAAGTGCATGTGTACGTGTATCTATGTGTGTGTGTGTGTAATATATGTGTGTTTGTGTGTGTAATATAAGTGTGTTAAAGTGCATGTGTACGTGTATCTATGTGTGTGTGTGTGTGTGAATGAGGGTTTTGTGTTTGTGTGTGTGTTTGTTTGACTGTGTGTGTGTTTGTGCGTGTGTGTGTGTGTGTTTGTGTGTTTGGGAGTGTTTGTGTGTTAATGTCTTTGTGTGCGTAATATGTGTGTGGGTGAGTGTGAGTGTGTATATATTTATACGGTTGTGCGTGTGTGTTTATGTGTTTAATACATGTGTTTGTTAGAGTTTGTGTGTGTGTGTGTGTTTTTGTGTTTGTGTGTGTATGTGTGTGTATATGTGTGTTTGTGTGTGTAATATGTGTGTGTGTGTGTGTGTGTTTTTGTGTGTGTGTGTTTGTTTGGGTGTGAGTTAGTGTGTGTATTTTTATTTGTGTTTGTATGTGTTTATTTCTATATTTGTATGTGTGAGTGTGTGTGAAAGTTTATGTGTGTGTGTGATTGTATGTTTTCATGTTTGAGAGAGAGAGGCAAAGAGAAAAAGAGAAAGTGTGTGTTTATATGTTTGTGTGTGTGATGTGTGTGTGTGTTTGCGTGTGTTTATGTAGGTGATGTGTGTGTATGGGTGAATGGAAATGTGAGTATAAGTTTGTGTGTGTGTGTATGTAATATATGCGTTTGTATGGGTATGTGTGTGTAATATGTGTGTTTGTATGGGTGGGTGTGTGTGTAATGTGTGTGTGTGTGTTTTTGCGTGTGTGTGTGTGTTTGTTTGGGTGTGAGTTAGTGTGTGTATTTTTATTTGTGTTTGTTTCTATATTTGTATGTGTGAGTGTGTGTGTGGGGGGGGGGTGTGTGTGTGTGTGTGATTGTATGTTTTCATGTTTGAGAGAGAGAAAGAGAAAAAGAGAGAGTGTGTGTGTCTATGTGTTTATGTGTGTGATGTAAGTGTGTTTGCGTGTGTAAACTTATCGTTAAGTGAAATTATCGTGGATAATCTTATCGTGAGTGATCTTCTAGTGGGTGATTTTATCGTGGGTAATCTTATCTTGGGTGATCTTCTAGTGGGTGATCTTATCGTGGGTGAACTTATTGGGTGAACTTATCATTTGTCGAACTTATCGTTTCGTGAACTTATCGTTGGGTGAACTTATCATGAGTGAACTTATCGTGGGTGAACTTAGCATGAGTGAACTTATCGTAGGTGAACATATCATGGGTGAACCTATCGTGGGTGAATCTATCGTTGGTGAACCTATCGTGGGTGAACGTATTGTTTGTGAAACTATCGTGGGTGAACTTATTGTTTGGTGAACTTACTGTTTGGTGAATTATCATTTGATGAATTTATCGTTTGGTGAACAAATGGTTTGATGAGCATATCTTTTCATGAATTTATCGTCAGGTGAACTTAGGGTTGGGTGAGATAATCGTATCGTGATTGAACTTATAGTGGGTGAACTTATCGGTGGGTGAACTTATCGTTTGGTGAGCTTATCGTTTGGTAAAGTTATCGTTTGGTGAACTCAACGTTTGGTGAAGTTATCATTTGTAGAACTTATCGTTTCGTGAACTTATCTTTTATTGAACTTATCGTTGGTTGAACCTGTCGTAGGTGAACTTATTGTGGGTGATCTTATTGTGGATAATCTTATCGTGGGTGAACCTATTTTGGGTTAACTTATCGTGGGTGAACTTATCGTGGGTGAACTTATCATTGGGTGAACTTATCGTTAGGTGCACTTATCGTGGGTGAACTTATCGTGCCTGAACTTATCGTGAGTTAACTTATCGTTTGGTGAACTTATCGTGGGTAATCTTATCGTGGGTGATCTTATAGGTTGCAGGTTACAAGTTACAGGTTATAGGTTGCAGGGTACAAGTTGTAAGTTGCAGGTTGCAAATTGCAGGATACAGGTTACAAGTTGAAGGTTAAAGGTTGTAGGTTACATGTTACAGGTTACAGATTACAGGTTACAGGTTACATGTTACAAGTTATAGGTTGCAGGTTACAGGTTACAGGTTACAGGTTACAAGTTAAAGGTTGAAGGTTACAGGTTGCAGGTTACGTGCTACAGGTTACAGGTTATAGTTGAAAGTTACAGGTTACATGTTACAAGTTACAAGTTACAGGTTACAGGTTACAGGTTACAAGTTAAAGGTTGAAGGTTACAGGTTGCAGGTTACATGTTACAGGTTACACGTTATATGTTGCAGGTTGCAGGGTACAAGTTGCAAGTTGCAGGTTGCAAGTTGCAGGATACAGGTTACAGGTTAAAGGTTAAAGGTTGCAGGTTACATGTTACAGGTTACAGGTTACAGGTAACAGGTTACAGGTTCCAGGTTCCAGGTGCCAAGGTAGAGGTTGCAAGTTGCAGGTTGCAGGTTACAAGTTGTAGGTTACAGGTTATAGGTTAGAGGTTATAGGTTACAAGTTATAGGTTGCAGGTTACAGGTTGGAAGTTATAGGTTACAGGTTACAAGTTGCAGGTTACAGGTTGCAGGTTACAGGGTGCAGGTTACAGGTTACAGGTTACAGGTTGCAGGTTACAGATTACAGGTTAGAGTTTACAGGTTACAGGTTGCAGGTTACAAGTTACAAGTTGCAGGTTACAGGTTGCAGGTTACAGGATAAAAGTTGCGGGTTGCAGGGTACAAGTTGCAAGTTGCAGGATACAGGTTACAGGTTGAAGGTTAAAGGTTGTAGTTTACGTGTTACAAGTTACAAGTTACAGGTTAGAGGTTATAGGTTATGAGTTAGAGGTTAGAGGTTACAGGTTACAGTTTACAGGTTCCGTGTTATAGGTTGAAGGGTACATGTTGCAGGTTGCAGGTTGCAGGTTATAGGTTGCAGGTTACAGGTTGCAGGTTATAGGTTATAGGTTACAGGTTAGAGGTTGCAGGTTACATGAGCGACGAACCCGACACCCGGGCGACGGACCCTCGAAGCTTGGGCGTCCAAAACTCGCTCCCAAGCCTTATAGAACCCCTGATTCACCCCCAGGCGAGCTCTTTGTGACGCTTGAGCGAGATTTGACGTGGATCGGGCCCTGTTTCTGCTCTGATTTGATTCTTTTGGATCGGGCCGCACTTTGGGACACTTCTGACACTATTTAAAGGACCCTGGGGCTCTAGGTTTTGCATCCCTGGCAGAAGAGAGCCTATAATACACTGCTAGCCAATTCTAAATCTTCCATTCTTCTTTCTTTCATCCATGGTTCATAAGTTCCCCCATGTCTATGGGGAACTAATTTCTATTTGTTGTTGTGGAATGATGTAACCTTGTGAACTCTCATGTATTTGAATTCGTTCTTGTGAGGGACGTTGACATTAATGAATAAAGGGCAATTCTTATATACATGAGAGGGAACTTGGTGAAGTCTAACCCCAACAACATAACCATCTCATATAAATCAACCTCCATTAATCTTTATGCTCTTTTGCCTTTGATCAATTGCAATTTATTTTCTTTATTATTTTGCACCACAAATCCATGATCTTCGTTACTTTAACCTTAATTAATCTTGTTTTCACACAACTGTGTATATTACTTGTGCGACTCGGTACACTTGCCGATTTGTCCCAACAAGTTTTTGGCGCCGTTGCTGGGGAGTCATGGTTTAAGCTATTACAGGTTGCAGGTTGCAGGTTGCAGGTTATAGGTTACAGGTTACAATAGGTTGCAGGTTGCAGTAGGTTGCAGGTTACAGGTTGCAGCTTATAGGTTGCATGTTACAGATTGCAGGTTGCAGGTGACAGGTTACAGGTTGCAGGTTACAGATCGCAGGTTGCAGGTTACACGTTGCAGCAGGTTGCAGGTTACAGGTTGCAGGTTGCTGGTTGTAGGTTGCAGGTTAAAGGTTACTGGTTACAGCAGGTTGCAGGTTGCATGGTACATGTTGCAGGTTACAGGTTGTAGGTTAAAGGTTGCAGGTTGTAGGTTACAGGTTGCAGTAGGTTACAGGTTACAAGTTACAGTAGGTTACAGGTTACAACAGGTTATAGGTTACAGCAGGTTGCAGGTTGCAGCAAGTTGCAGGTTGCTGGTTACAGGTTAAAAGTTGCAGGTTGCAGGTTGCAGCAGGTTGCAGGTTACAAGTTACAGGTTACAGGTTACAGGTTGCAGGTTACAGGTTGCATGTTACATGTTACAGGTTACAGGTTACAACTTACAGTTGAAGGTAACAAGTTACAGATTACAGGTTGCAGGTTGCAGGTTGCAGCAGGTTACACGTTATAGGTTGCAGCAGGTTGTAGGTTACAGGAGGTTGCAGGTAACAGGTTGCAGGTTGCAGCAAGTTGCAGGTTGCAATAGGTTGCAACAAGTTACAGGTTGAGGAAGGTTGCAGGTTGCAGGTTGCAGCAGGTTGCAGGTTACAGAAGGTTGCAGCAGGATGTAGGTTACAGGTTGCAGGTTGCAGGTTACAAGTTACAGGTTACAGGTTGCAGGTTACAGGTTGCAGGTTACAGGTTTCCGGTTACATGTTGAAGCTTGCAAGTTGCAGGTTACAAGTTACAAGTTACAACAGGTTGCAAGTTGCAGCAGGTTGCAGGTTACAGGTTGCAGGTTACAGGTTACAAGTTGTAGCGCACAAAATGTTGCAGGTTGTAATAGGTTGCGGCTGGTTGCAGGTTGTAGGTTGAAGCAGGTTGCAGCAGGTTGCAACAGGTTACAAGTTACAGGTTTCAGGTTACAGGTTTCAGGTTACAGGTTGCAGGTTAGAGGTTGCAGGTTACAGATCGCAGGTTACCATTATAGGTTACAGGTTGTAGGTTGCAGGTTACAGGTTGCAGGTTGCAGGTTACAGTAGATATTGCAGGTTGCAGGTTTCAGGTTACAGGTTATAGTTTGTAGGTTTCAGGTTGGAAGTTATAGGTAATAAGTTACAAGTTGCAGGTTACAAGTTGCAGTGTGCAGGTTGCAGGTTACATGTTACAAGTTGCAGGTTACAGGTTAGAGTTTACAGGTTACAGGTTGCAGGTTACAAGTTACAAGTTGCAGGTTACAGGTTGATGGTTACAGGTTACAAGTTGCGGGTTGCAGGGTACAGGTTGCAAGTTGCAGGATACAGGTTATAGGTTGTAGGTTACGTGTTACAAGTTAGAGGTTACAGGTTACAGGTTACAGGTTAGAGGTTATAGGTCACAGTTTAGAGGTTACAGGTTACATGTTACTCTTTACAAGTTCTAGGTTATAGGTTGCAGCGTACATGTTGTAGGTTGCAGGTTATAGGTTGCAAGTTACAGGTTATAGGTTACAGGTTATAGGTTACAGGTTACAGGTTACAGATTACAGGTTACAGGTTACATGTTACAAGTTACAGGTTGCAGGTTAGAGGTTACATGTTACAGGTTACAAGTTAAAGGTTGAAGGTTACAGGTTGCAGTTGACATGTTACAGGTTATAGGTTATAGTTGAAGGTTACAGGTTACAGGTTACATGTTAGAAGTTACAAGCTGCAGATTATAGGTTACAAGTTACAGGTACAGGTTACAAGTTAAAGGTTGAAGGTTACAGGTTGTAGGTTACATGTTAAAGGTTACACGTTACAGGTTGCAGGGTACAAGTTGCAAGTTGCAGGTTGAAAGTTGAAGGATACAGGTTACAGGTTGAAGGTTAAAGGTTGCAGGTTACATGTTACAGGTTACAGGTAACAGGATACAGGTTGCAGGTTACAAGTTACAAGTTTTAGGTTACAGGTTATAAGTTACAAGTTATAGGTTGCAGGTTACAGGTTGAAAGTTATAGGTTACAGGTTACAAGTTGCAGGTTACAGGTTGCGGGTTACAAGGTGCAGGTTATAAGTTGCAGGTTACAGGTTGTTGGTTACAGGTTAATGGTTAGAGTTTACAGGTTACAGGTTGCAGGTTACAAGATACAAGTTGCAGGTTACAGGATAAAAGTTGCGGGTTGCAGGATACAGGTTACAGGTTGAAGGTTAAAGGTTACAGGTTACGTGTTACAAGTTACATGTTACAGGTTAGAGGTTACGGGTTACGGGTTAGAGGATTACAGGTTACAGGTTATAGTTTACAGGTTCCGTGTTACAGGTTGAAGGGTACATCTTGCAAGTTCCAGGTTACAAGTTACAGGTTGCAAGTTACAGGTTGCAGGTTATAGGTTATAGGTTACAGGTTAGAGGTTGCAGGTCATAGGTTGTAGGTTACAATTGCAGGATATAGGTTGCAGGTTACAGGTTGTAGTTTCCAGGTTACAGGTTGTAGCAGGTTGCAGGTTGCAGCCGGTTGAAGGTTGCATAGGTTACAGGTTACATGTTACAGGTTGAAGGTTGCAGGTTACAGGTTTCAGGTTGAAGGTTGCAGGTTGTAGGTTGCAGGTTGCAGGTTAAAGGTTACAGGTTCCAAGTTACAGGTTGCAGGTTGCAGTAGGTGGCAGGTTAGAGGTTACAGGTTGCAGGTTAAAAGTTGCAGGTTACAGGTTAAAAGTTGCAGGTTTAGGTTGCAGCAGGTTGCAGGTGAACTCTGATGTATTTGAATTCGTTCTTTTGAGGGACGTTGGCATTAATGAATAAAGAGGAATTCTTATATACATGAGAGGGAACTTGGTGAAGTCTAACCCCAACAACATAACCATCTCATATAAATCAACCTCCGTTCATCTCTATGCTCTTTTGCCTTTGATCAATTGCAATTTATTTTCTTTATTATTTTTGCACCACAAATGCATGATCTTCGTTACTTTAACCTTAATTAATCTTGTTTTCACACAACTGTGTATATTACTTGTGTGACTCGGTACACATGCCGATTTGTCCCAACAAGTTTTTGGCGCCGTTGCCTGGGATTCATGGTTTAAGCTATTACAGGTTGCAGGTTACAGGTTATAGGTTCAGGTTACAGTAGGTTACAGGTTGCAGCAGGTTGCAGTAGGTTGCAGGTTACAGGTTGCATGTTACAT
Organism: Vigna mungo; assembly: GCA_036885675.1. Classification (NCBI taxonomy): domain Eukaryota; kingdom Viridiplantae; phylum Streptophyta; class Magnoliopsida; order Fabales; family Fabaceae; genus Vigna; species Vigna mungo. Next base: position 2,948,940 of record CP144701.1, read on the forward strand.
ATTGCAGGTTGCAGGTGATAGGTTACAGGTTGCAGGTTACAGATCGCAGGTTGCAGGTTACACGTTGCAGGTTACAGGTTGCAGCAGGTTGCAGGTTACACGTTGCAGGTTACAGGTTGCAGCAGGTTGCAGGTTACAGGTTGCAGCAGGTTGCAGGTTACAGGTTGCAGCAGGTTGCAGGTTACAGCTTGCAGGTTGTTGGTTGTAGGTTGCAGGTTGCAGGCAGGTTGCAGGTTGCAGCAGTTGCAGCAGGTTGCAGGTTACAGGTTACAAGTTACAGGTTACAGGTTACAGGTTACAGCAAGTTGCAGGTTGCAGCAGGTTGCAGGTTGCATGGTACATGTTGCAGGTTATAGGTTGTAGGTTAAAGGTTGCAGGTTGTAGGTTACAGGTTGCAGTAGGTTGCAGGTTAAAAGTTATAGTAGATTACAGGTTACAAGTTACAACAGCTTACAGGTTACAACAGGTTGCAGGTTGCAGCAGGTTGCAGGTTACAGGTTAAAAGTTGCAGGTTGCAGGTTGCAGTAGGTTGCAAGTTGCAAGTTACAGGTTATAGGTTGCATTACAGGTTACAAGTTACAAGTTACAAGTTTCAGCTTACAGTTGAAGGTAACAGGTTAAAGATTACAGGTTGCAGGTTGTAGGTTGCAGGTTGCAGCTGGTTACATGTTACAGTTTGCAGCAGGTTGTAGGTTACAGGTTGCAGGTTACAGGAGGTTGCTGGTGACAGGTTGCAGGTTACAGTAAGTTGCAGATTGTTGCAGGTTACACGTTACAGGTTGCAGCTGGTTGCAGGTTACAGGAGGTTGCAGGTGACAGGATGCAGGTTGCAGCAAGTTACAGATTGTAGTAGGTTGCAGCAAGTTACACGTTGAGGAAGGTTGCAGGTTGCAAAAGGTTGCAGGTTGCAGGTTACAGGTTGCAGGTTACAGAAGGTTGCATCAGGTTGCAGGTTACAGGTTGCAGGTTACAAGTTACAGGTTACAGGTTGCAGAATAAAGGTTATCTGTTACAGGTTTCAGGTTACAGGTTGAAGATTGCAAGGTACAGGTTACAAGTTACATGTTATAGCAGGTTGCAAGTTGTAGCGCGCAAAATGTTGTAGGTTGCAATAGGTTGTAGGTTGCAGCAGGTTACAGGTTACAGGTTTCAAGTTACAGGTTGCAGGTTACAAGTTTCAGGTTATAGGTTGCAGGTTACAGGTTAGAGGTTGCAGGTTACAATCGTAGGTTACCATTGCAGTTTACAGGTTGTAGGTTGCAGGTTACAGGTTGCAGGTTGCTGGTTACAGGTTGCTGGTAGCAGGTTGCAGGTTACAGTAGTTGGAGCAGGTTGCAGGTTAGAGGTTACAGGTTACAAGTTACAATAGGTTGCAAGTTGCAGCAGGTTACAGGTTGCAAGTTGCAGCAGGTTACAGGTTGCAAGTTACAGGTTATAGGTTGCAGGTTACAGGTTGGAAGTTATAGGTTACAGGTTACAAGTTGTAGTTTACAGGTTCCAGGTTACTGGTTACAAGTTGCAGGTTACAGGTATAGGTTACAGGTTGCAGGTTACAAGTTACAAGGGTTCAGCAAACCCCAGAACACTTATCACCGCACACTGCAGATAAGAATATAGAAAAATACACTATATTTCGTATTTTCCGTATTTTAGAATGAGAGTCCCAATCTAATTTATAAAGATCGCACTCAAGGATACCTCCAAAAATCCGTTGTCAACTATTTAATTGTGATAATCAATTTTCCACTTATTGTAATTGATTATGCATTTAATGAATGCACAACGGTAAAAAACTTGCTTAAAAATTCTCATAATTGCTCATGATAATCAATTATGGCAAGTCATAATTAATTATTGATAATTGATTATTATAATTTAATAATCAATTATCTTGAGTATAAAATGAGGTTTTCTGATTTAAAAATTAATTTTAACGCAACCTAAGATAAGTAATACATAGAATCAAAGATAAACCACATCCTATACATCAATCTACTAAATTAAAAAAAGCTTTAATATAAAAATAAGTCTTCATGAAGATCTTTCTGCAATAAGAGCACTTGAGACTTGACTTTGAGATATCATCAAAATTTCTTCTCTTTAGCTTTATGCTAACAATCTCCCCCTTTTTGATGATGATAAAAAATATTTTGATTTAAAGCTTTTTGTAACCTGTATTCATCTGTAACTCGTACATAACTTAAAGAAGAGGGATTAGTAGACAAAAGATAAATATAATTAAGCCTTTAAACATATTTCTCCCCCTTTTTTATCATTATTAAAAAAGGGCTATGTCTGAAAAAAAAATTCTCCCCCTAAAATTAAGAACTCCTCCTTAATATAAGCCAAAAATAAATAAGTAAATATAAGACAAGATAAACATTAAGGCAAATTTTTATTAAGGGAACAAAACATAACATGAAGATTTTTGAAAAACAAAACAAAAAAAAATGTAACAAACAATACGCTTAAGAAATTTCTAGAATCCCCAATTCCCTCCTAAGCTCATAAAATCTCTCTTTGGGCAATGCTTTGGTGAAAATATCAGCTAATTGATGCTTAGTATCAACATACTCTATCTCACAATCCCCTTTTTGGATATGGTCTTTAAGAAAGTGGTGCGTAATCTCTATATGTTTGGTTCGAGAATGCATGATGGGATTCTTAGTAAGATTGATGGCACTAGTGTTATCACACTTAAGAGGTATATGGTCAAGGTATATATCAAAATCCTCTAATTGTTGTTTCATCCATAATATTTGAGCACAACAGTTACCTTCAGTAATATACTCAGCCTCTGTGGTGGAAAGGGCTACACAAGCTTGTTTCTTAGAATGTCAGGAAACTAAGGAACTACCCAAGAGGTGACATGTACCACTAGTGTTTTTTCTATCTATCTTACAACCGCCATAGTCTGCATCTGAAAACACTACAAGACTAGGTTCAGTCCCACAAGGATACCACAACCCAAAAGATACAGTTCCCTTAAGGTAATTAAGGATACGATTAACTGCAGTAAGGTGAAACTCTCTAGGACTGGCTTGGTACCTAGCACAAACACATACACTTTGCATGATATCTGGCCTACTAGCAGAGAGATATAACAATGAACCTATCATGCCTCTATACAGAGTTTGGTTTACGGGCGTAACTGATTCATCCTTATCGAGATAACATGATGTTGCCATAGGAGTTGATGCTTCCTTAGCTTTATCCATTTCAAATTTCTTCAGGATTTCCCTACAATATTTGGTTTGAGAAAGAAATGTACCTTCTTTCGTTTGCTTGATTTGTAGACCAAGGAAGAATGTCAATTCACCCATCATTGACATTTCAAACTCACCCTGCATAGTCTTAGCAAAATCCTCGCAAAGAGATTTATTAGTTGATCCAAATACAATATCATCAACATATATCTGAGTAAGCAGAATATGTTTTCCTACTCCTTTTATAAACAACGTGGAATCAACTTTACCTCTATTAAAATTATTTTCTAGCAGAAAATTGCTAAGCCTTTCATACCAAGATCTAGGTGCTTGTTTTAAACCGTAAAGAGCTTTCTTTAACTTAAAGATGTGATTTGGATATTTATAATCTTCAAAACCCGGTGGTTGTTCAACAAATACATCTTCTTTTAGATAACCATTTAAGAAAGCACTTTTAACATCCATTTGATATAATTTAAATTTCATACATGTTTCATCATAATCAATACCTTCTTGTTGACTATATCCTTTAGCAACAAGCCTAGCTTTATTCTTGGTGATGTTTCCATCTTCATCCAGTTTGTTTCTGAACACCCATTTAGTTCCTATCACTTGATGAGTGTTTTCTCTGGGGACTAACTCCCACACTTGATTCCTTTCAAACTGTTGAGTTCTTCTTGCATTGCTACACACCATTGATCGTCTTCTAGAGCTTCCTTTACGTTCTTAGCTTCTAACTGTGAAACAAAAGCCACAGTCATGCAAAAATCTGATAAGCTTCTACGAGTACTTACCCCTTTTGAGATATCTCCAATAATATTGTCTAATGATAATCCTCGGGGTTGTTGCCATGTCTTCGGTAAATCTTCAAGTTGATTATTTGTCTCATTAATTGTTGTCTCCTACAAGTCTTTTTCTTCACCTACATCTGATTCACATGACTCAAGAGGATTTTTCTCAAGGACCACAATTTCATCAAAGGCAACATGCATAGATTCTTCAATTTCAAATGTTCTCCGATTAAAAACTCTATATGCTTTACTAGATAAAGAATAACCAAGAAATATAGCTTCATCGGATTTTGAATCAAACTTACTCAAATTTTGTTTTCCATTATTTAAAACAAAACATTTGCATCCAAATATTCTTAAATGAGAAACGTTGGGCTTTCTTCCTTTAAATAATTCATAAGGAGTACGTTTTAAAATAGGACGAATAAGCATTCTATTTAAAACATAACATGCAGTACTCACAACGTCAGCCCAAAAATGTTTTGGAATATTTGATTCATTCAATAAAGTTCTCGCAAGTTCTTCTAGAGATCTATTTTTCCTTTCTACAACCCCATTTTGTTGTGGAGTTCTAGGTGCAGAAAAATTATGAGAAATTCCAAGTTCTTCACAAAAATTTTCAAACGATTCATTTTGAAATTCCCTTCCATGATCACTACGAATAAATTTAATTTTCAAATCGTTTTCATTTTGAACTTGTTTCGCAAACTTTTTGAAAACTTTGAAACTTTCACTTTTTAGAGTAATAAAGAATGTCCATGTATATCTTGAATAGTCATCAACAATAGCTAAAGCAAAATAATTTCCTCCAAAACTTTTTATCCTTGAAGGACCAAATAAATTCATGTGCAAGAGTTCTAAGGGTTTTTCACTTGAAACAATATCTTTTGAATCAAAAGATGATTTTACTTGTTTACCCTTTTGACATGCATCACATAGTTTGTCTTTTATAAAATTAAGTTTTGGTAGACCAATTACTAAATCTTTAGACATGAGTCTATTCAATTGTTGCATATGAATATGAACAGTTCTCTTATGCCACAACCATGGATTTTCTTCTTTTACTACTAAACATGAAATATTTTTATTTGAAATATTTTCCAAATCAATTAAATAAATATTAGCATGTCTAATACCTTTCAAAGCAATTTTAGAAGAATCTTTTTCATGGATAATGCAATAATTGGGTTCAAAAGTTACCTTGAAACCTTTGTCACATAATTGACTAATACTGAGAAGATTATGCTTCAAACCTTCTACAAACAATACATCTTTAATCATCAAGGTATTTGCACTTCCTATGTCTCCTACTCCGAGGATCTTTCCCTTGTTATTGTCACCATATGTGACATAACCTTGTTCTTTCTTCCGGAAGTTTGTAAATTTCTTAATATCACCTGTCATGTGCCTTGAGCAACCACTATCAAGGTACCACATGGACTTCCTGGATTTAAAACTTATCTGCAAAATAAAAAAAAAAATGAACAGGCTATTTTAGGTACCCAAACTCTAGGTCCTTTGGGTTAGTTAGACAAATATTTAAATTATTTTATAACCCAAGCAAATTCTCCACAAGACACACCATAATGTTTTATTTTACATTTATTTGATGTATGACCCTTTTTCATGCAATAAAAACAAGTAATAACATTTGGGTTCCTATAATTATAATCATAATAATTTTGATTATATTTTGGAAAATATTTGATTTTATTTTTATAATTATAATCATTATAATTATATTTAGGAACATTTTCAATTTTATTACCATAATTATAATCGTAGTGATTATAATTATTTTTGGGAACATCATTAACAACCTTTTTCATTTTTAAATTATTGCTACATTCAGCGTTGGTTGTCTTATCAAGAGGTATCTTTTTCTTTAAACAAGAAGCACATTCTTCAATTTTAGTATATTTACCTTTTTCAAAAAATAAAATTTTGTTTTTCAAATTTTTATTCTCTTCAAGAATAGTTTCAAAATTTGATTTTAAATTTTTATTTTCCTCAGAAATATTTTCAAAATCTGATTTTAAATTTTTATTTTCCTCAGAAATATTTTCAAAATCTGATTTTAAATTTTTATTTTCTTTTGACATATTTTCAAAATTTAATTTTAAATTTTTGAAATCCTTTTTTAATTTTCTATGAGCATTATTTAATTTCTCTGATTCACATAATAATTCTTTATACGTATCAAGTAATTCACTTTCACTATAATCTGAATTTTCAGAATCACTAGAGATACTACTTACTTGACTTTCAGAGATGTCATCATCAGCCATCAGACATATGTTGGCTTGTTCATCAGAGTCGCTTGAGCTTGTTGTAGAATCATTGTCTTCCTCCCGAGCAATATATGCCTTCTTTTTCTTGAAGAACTTTTTTTGACCTCTTTAATCATCCTTCTTTGGATTTGGACAATCTGCCTTCATGTGTCCTTTCTCACCACAATCATAGCAACGATAATTTGATGATGATTCTTTGATCTCCTTCTTCCTTTCATTAAATCTTCTTTTATGGGTGATCTTACCATAGGTGATCTTATCGTGGTTGATCTTATCGTGGGTGATCTTATCGTCGGTGATCTTATCGGGGGTTATCTTATCGTAGGTGATCTTATCATGGGTGATCTTATCGCGGGTCATCTTTTCCTTCTTCATCTTATCCTGCATAATCTTATCGCGGGTGATTTTATCCTGGGTGATCTTATCGCGGGTGATCCTATCCTGGGTGATATTATCGCGGGTGATCTTATCCTGGGTGATCTTATCGTAGCTGAAGTTATTATGGGTGATCTTATCGCGGGGGATCTTATCGTCGGTGATCTTATCGCGGATGATCTTATCTTGGGTGTTCTTATCCTGGGTGATCTTATCGTGGGTGATCTTATCGCTGGTGATCCTATCTTGGGTGATCTTATTTTGGGTGATCTTATCACGGGTGATCTTATTGTGGGTCATCTTATCAAGGGTGATCTTATCGCGAGTCATCTTATCGCGGGTGATCTTATCGTGGGTGATCTTATCGCGGGTGATCTTATCGTCAGTGATCTTATCCTTGGTAATCTTATCCTGTTTAATCTTATCGCGGGTGATCTTATCCTTGTTAATATTATCGTGGGTGAGCTTATCGCGGTTGATCTTATCACGGGTGATCTTATCGCGGGAGATCTTATCATTGGTCATATTATCGCGGGTGATCTTATCCTGGATGATCTTATCATGGGTGATCTTCTCGCGGGTGATCTTATCGTGGGTGATCTTATCACAGATGATCTTATCGCGGGTGATCTTATCCTTGCTAATATTATCCTGGGTGATTTTATCGCGGGTGATCTTATCGTGGGTGATGTTATCGCAAGTGATCTTATCCGTGGCGATCTTATCCTGGGTGATCTTATCGCGGGTGATCTTATCAGGGGTGATCCAATCGCGGGTGATCTTATCCTGGGCGATCTTATCCTGGGTGATCTTATTGCGGGTGATCTTATCGCGGATGATCTTATCACGGGTGCTCTTATATCGGTTGATCTTATCGGGGGAAATCTTATCGTGGGTGATTTTATTGCGGAAGATCTTATCGTGGGTGATATTATCACGGGAGATCTTATCGAGGGTGATTTTATCGCGGGTGATCTTATCGTGGGTGATCTTATCGCGAGTGATCTTATCGCGGGTGATCTTATTGTGGGTGATATTATCGCGGGTGATCTTATCGTGGGTGATCTTATCGCGGGTGGTCTATTCGTGGGTGATCTTGTCCTGGGTGATCTTATCCTGGGTGATCTTATCATGGTTGATCTTATCGCGGGTGATCTTATTGTGAGTGGTCTTATCGTGGGTGGTCTTATCGCGGGTGATCTTATCGTGGGTGATCCTATCGCGGGTGATCTTATCCTGGGCGATCTTATCCTGGGTGATCTTATCGTGGGTGATCTTATCGCGGGTGATCTTATCTCGGTTGATCTTATCGTGGGAGATCTTATCGCGGGTGATCTTATCTCGGTTGATCTTATCGCGAGAGATCTTATTGTGGCTGAATTTATCGGGGGTGATCCTATCGTTGGTGATCTTATCCTAGGCGATCTTAGCCTGGGTGATCTTATCGTTCGCGATGTTATCGCGGGTTATCTTATCCTTGGTGATCTTATCCTGGGTTATCTTATCGCGAGGGATCTTATGGTGGGGGATCTTATCGCAGGTGATCTTATCCGGGGTGATCTTATCGTGGGTGAACTTAGTGTGGGTGATCTTATCGCGAGTGATCTTATCGTGAGGGATCTTATCGCGGGTGATCTTATTGTGGGTGATTTTATCGTGGGTGATCTTATCGTAGGTGATTTTATCGTAGGTCATTTTATCGTGGGTGACCTTATAGTTGGTGATTTTATCATAGGTAAACTTATCGTGGGTGATTTGATTGTGGGTAATCTTAATATGGGTGATCTTGTAATGGGTGATTTTATCGTGGGTGATCTTAGAGCTGATGATTTTATCCTTAGTAATCTTATCGTGGGTGATCTTATCGTGAGTGGTCGTGTAGTGGGTGATTTTGTCGTGTGTCTTATTAACGTGGGTGATCTTGTAGTGGGTGATTTTATCGTAGGTAATCTTATCGTGGGTGATCTTATAGTAGGTGATCTTATCGTGAGTGATCTTTTCGTGGGGTGATCTTACCATGGGTGATCTTATCGTGGGTGATGTTATCGTGGGTGATGTTATCATGGGTGATTTTATTGTGGGTGATCTTATAATGGATGATTTTATTTCGGGTAATCTTATTGTGGGTAATCTTATCGTGGGTGATGTTATAGTGAGTGATTTTATCGTGGGTGATCTTATAATGGATGATTTTACTTTGGGTAATATTATTGTGAGTAATCTTATCGTGGGTGATGTTATAGTGGGTGATTTTATCGTGGGTGATCTTATGGTGGGTGATTTTATCGTGTGTGAACTTATCGTGAGTGATTTTATCGTGGGTGATCTTATCGTAGGTGATTTTATCGTGGGTCATCTTATCGTTGGTGATCTTATGGTAGGTGATTTTATCGTGGGTGATCTTATTGTGGGTGATTTTATCGTGCGTCATCTTATCATGGGTGATCTTCTAGTGGGTGATTTTATCGTGGGTAATCGTATCGTGGGTGATCTTATAGTGCGTGATTTTATCGTGGGTAATCTTATCGTGGGTCGTCTTATCATTGGTGATCTTCTATTGGGTGATTTTATCGTGGGTAATCGTATCATGGGTGATCTTATAGTGCGTGATTTTATCGTGGGTCATCTTATCGTTGGTGATCTTATGGTAGGTGATTTTATCGTGGGTGATCTTATTGTGGGTGATTTTATCGTGGGTAATCTTATCATGGGTGATCTTCTGATGGGTGATTTTATCGTGGGTAATCGTATCGTGGGTGATCTTATAGTGCGTGATTTTATCGTGGGTAATCTTATTGTGGGTGATCTTATAGTGGGTGATTTTATCGTGCATGAACTTATCGTTGGTGATTTTATCGTTGGCGATCTTATCGTAGGTGATTTTATCGTGGGTCATCTTATCGGTGGTGATCTTATCGCGGGTGATCATATCCTGCGAAATCTTATCGTGATTGATCTTATCATGGATTATCATATCGAGGGTGATCTTATAATGGGGTGATCTTATCTCGGGTAATCTTATCGCGGGTGATCTTATCGTGGGTGATCTTGTCGTGAGTGATCTTGTCGCGAGTGATCTTGTCACGGGTGATCTTCTCGCGGGTGATCTTCTCGCGGGTGATCTTCTCGGGGGTGATCTTTTCGTGGGTGATCGTATCGTGGGTGATCTTATCACAGATGATCTTATCGCTGGTGATCTTATCCTTGCTAATGTTATCCTGGGTGATTTTATCGCGGGTGATCTTATCGTGGGTGATGTTATCGCGAGTGATCTTATCCTTGGCGATCTTATCGTGGGCGATCATATCCTGGGTTATCTTATTGAGGGTGATCTTATCGCGGATGATCTTATCACGGGTGTTCATATATCGGTTGATCTTATCGGGGGAGATCTTATCGTGGTTGATTTTATCGCGGGTGATCTTATCGGGGGTGATGTTATCACGGGAGATCTTATCGTGGGTGATTTTATCGCGGGTGATCTTATCGTGGGTGATCTTATCCTGGGTGATCTTATCCTGGGTGATCTTAGCCTGGGTGATGTTATCGCGGGTGATCTTATCGGGGGTGATCTTATCTTTGGTGATCTTATCCTGGGTGATGTTATCGCGGGTGATCTTATCGTAGGTGATGTTATCGCGGGTTATCTTATCCTTGGTGATCTTATCACGGATGATCTTATCACGGGTGATCTTTTCGCGGGTGATCTTATCGCGGGTGATATTATCGCGGGTGATCTTATCGTGGGTAATCTTATCGCGGGTGATCTTACTGTGATTGATATTATCGCGGGTGAACTTATCGCGGGTGGTCTTGTCGTGGGTGATCTTATCCTGGGTGATCTTATCCTGGGTGATCTTATCGTGGTTGATCTTATCGCGGGTGATCTTATCGTGGGTTGTCTTATATTGAAAGGTCTTATCGTGGGTGGTCTTATCGCGGGTGATCTTATCATGGGTGATCCTATCGCGGGTGATCTTATCCTGGGCGATCTTATCCTGGGTGATCTTATCGCGGGTGATCTTATCGTGGGTGATCTTATCTCGGTTGATCTTATCGCGGGAGATCTTATCGCGAGTGATCTTATCGCGGGTGATCTTATCTCGGTTGATCTTATCGCGAGAGATCTTATCGTGGCTGAATTTATCGGGAATGATCCTATCGTGGGTGATCTTATCCTGGGCGATCTTAGCCTGGGTGATCTTATCGTGGGCGATGTTATCGCGGGTTATCTTATCCTTGGTGATCTTATCCTGGGTTATCTTATCGTGAGGGATCTTATGGCGGGGGATCTTATCGCAGGTGATCTTATCGTAGGTGAACTTAGTATGGGTGATCTTATCGTGAGGGATCTTATCGCGGGTGATCTAATTGTCGGTGTGGGTAATCTTATTGTGGGTGATTTTATCATGGGTGATCTTATTGTAGGTGATTTTATCGTGGGTCATTTTATCGTGGGTGAACTTATAGTTGGTGATTTTATCGTAGGTAAACTTATCGTGGGTGATTTGATTGTGGGTAATCTTAATATGGGTAATCTTATCGTGGGTGATCTTATAGTGGGTGATTTTATCTTGGGTGATCTTAGAGCTGATGATTTTATCCTCGGTAATCTTATCGTGGGTGATCTTATCGTGAGTGGTCCTGTAGTGGGTGATTTTGTCGTGTGTCTTATTAACGTGGGTGATCTTATAGTCGGTGATTTTATCGTGGGTAATCTTATCATGGGTGATCTTATAGTGGGTGATTTTATCGTGGGTGATCTTATCATGGGTGATGTTATCGTGGGTGATGTTATCGTGGGTGATGTTATCGAGGGTGATCTTATAATGGATGATTTTATTTTGGGTAATCTTATTGTGGGTAATCTTATCGTGGGTGATGTTATACCGAGTGATTTTATCGTGGGTGATCTTATAATGGATGATTTTATTTTGGGTAATCTTATCGTGGGTGATGTTATAGTGGGTGATTTTATTGTGGGTAATCTTATTGTGGGTGATCTTATGGTGGGTGATTTTATCGTGTGTGAACTTATCGTGGGTGATTTTATCGTGGGTGATCTTATTGTAGGTGATTTTATCGTGGGTCATCTTATCGTTGCTGATCCTATGGTAGGTGATTTTGTCGTGGGTGATCTTATTGTGGGTGATTTTATCGTGGGTAATCTTATCATGGGTGATCTTCTAGTGGGTGATTTTATCGTGGATAATCGTATCGTGGGTGATCTTATAGTGCGTGATTTTATCGTGGGTAATCTTATCGTGGGTGATCTTATAGTGGGTGATTTTATTGTGCGTGAACTTATCGTTGGTGATTTTATCGTTGGCGATCTTATCGTAGGTGATTTTATCGTGGGTCATCTTATCGGTGGTGATCTTATGGTATGTGATTTTAGCGTGGGTGATCTTATTGTGGGTGATTTTATCGTGGACAATCGTATCGTGGGTGATCTTATAGTGCATGATTTTATCGTGGGTAATCTTATTGTGAGTGATCTTATAGTGGGTGATTTTATCATGCGTGAACTTATCGTGGGTGATTTTATCGTTGGCGATCTTATCGTAGGTGATTTTATTATGGGTCATCTTATCGTTGGTGATCTTATGGTATGTGATTTTATCGTTGGTGATCTTATTGTGGGTGATTTTATCGTGGGTAATCTTAGCATGGGTGATCTTTTATTGGGTGATTTTATCGTGGGTGATCTTATAGTGCGTGGTTTTATCGTGGGTAATCTTATCGTGGGTGATCTTATAGTGAGTGATTTTATCGTGGGTAATCCTATCGTGGGTGATCTTATAGTGGGTGATTTTATCGTGGGCGATCTTGTCGTGGGTGTTTTTATCGTGGGTCATCTTATCGTGGGTGATCATATAGTGAGTGATTTTATCGCGGGTGATCTTATCGTAGGTGATGTTATCGCGAGTGATCTTATCCTGGGTGATCTTATCGCGGGAGATCTTATCGGGGGTGATCCTATCGCGGGTGATCTTATCCTGGGCGATCTTATCCTGGGTGATCTTATTGTGGGTGATTTTATCGCGGATGATCTTATCGTGGGTGCTCTTATATCGGTTGATCTTATCGGGGGTGATCTTATCGTGGGTGATTTTATCGCGGGTGATCTTATCCGGGGTGATATTATCATGGGAGATCTTATCGTGGGTGATCTTATCGTGGGTGATCTTATCTCCGGTGATCTTAGCCTGGGTGATGTTATCGCGAGTGATCTTATCGGGGGCGATCTTATCTTTGGTGATCTTATCATGGGTGATGTTATCGCGGGTGATCTTATCGTGGGTGATGTTATCGCAGGTTATCTTATCCTTGGTGATCTTATCACGGATGATGTTATCGCGGGTGATCTTATCGCGGTTGATCTTATCTTGGGTAATATTATCGCGGGTGATCTTATCGTGGGTGATCTTATCGTGGGTGATCTTATCGTTGGGTCATCTTATAGTGCGTGGTTTTATAGTGGTCATCTTATAGTCGTTGGTAATCTTATCGTGAGTGATCTTATAGTGAGTGATTTTATCGTGGGTAATCCTATCGTGGGTGATCTTATAATGGGTGATTTTATCGTGGGCGATCTTGTCGGGGGTGTTTTTATCATGGGTCATCTTGTCGTGGGTAATCATATAGTGAGTGATTTTATCGTGGGTGAACTTATAGTGGGTAATCTTATCGTAGGTAATCTTATCGTGAGTGATCTTACAGTGGGAGATTTTATCATAGGTAATCTTATCGTGAGTGAACTTATCGTGACTAATTTTGTCGTGGCTGATCTTATCGTGGCTGATCTTATCGTGGGTGATTTTATCGTGAGTGATTTTATCGTGGGTGACCTTATAGTGGGTCCTTTTATTGTGGGTAATCTTAACGTGCGTGATATTATCGTGTGTGATCTTATCGTGGGTAATCTTATTGTGGGTGATCTTATTATGGGTGATGTTATAGTGGTTGATTTTATCGTACACTATTTTATCGTGGGTGATTTTATCGTGGGTAATCTTACCATGGGTGATCTTATAATGGGTGATTTTATCGTGCATGAATTTATCGTGAGTGATTTTATCGTGGGCGATCTTATCATAGGTGATTTTATCGTGGGTCATCTTATCGTTGGTGATCTTATGGTAGGTGATTTTATCGTGGGTGATCTTATAGTGGGTGATTTTATTGTGGGTAATCTTATCGTGGGTGATCTTAAAGTGGGTGAATTTATCGTGGGTGATCTTTTCGTGGGGTGATCTTATCATGGGTGATCTTATCATGGGTGATCTTATCGTGGGTGATGTTATCGTGGGTGATGTTATCGAGGGTGATCTTATAATGAATGATTTTATTTTGGGTAATCTTATTGTGGGTAATTTTATCGTGGGTGATGTTATAGTGAGTGATTTTATCGTGGGTGATCTTATAATGGGTGATTTTATTTTAGGTAATCTTATTGTGGGTAATCTTATCGTCGGTGATGTTATAGTGGGTGATTTTATCGTGGGTAATCTTATCGTGGGTGATCTTATGGTGGGCGATTTTATCGTGTGTGAACTTATCGCGGGTGATCTTATCGTAGGGATTTTATCGTGGGTCATCTTATCGTTGCTGATCTTATGGTAGGTGATTTTATCGTGGGTGATCTTATTGTGGGTGATTTTATCGTGGGTAATCTTATCATGGGTGATCTTCTAGTGGGTGATTTTATTGTGGGTAATCGTATCGTGGGTGATCTTATAGTGCGTGATTTTATCGTGGGTAATCTTATCGTGGGTGATCTTATAGTGGGTGATCTTATAGTGGGTGATTTTATCGTGCGTGAACTTATCGTTGGTGATTTTATCGTTGGCAATCTTATCGTAGGTGATTTTATCGTGGGTCATCTTATCGGTGGTGATCTTATGGTATGTGATTTTAGCGTGGGTGATCTTATTGTGGGTGATTTTATCGTGGGCAATCGTATCGTGGGTGATCTTATAGTGCGTGATTTTATCGTGGGTAATCTTATTGTGAGTGATCTTATAGTGGGTGATTTTATCGTGCGTGAACTTATCGTGGGTGATTTTATCGTTGGCGATCTTATCGTAGGTGATTTTATTATGGGTCATCTTATCGTTGGTGATCTTATGGTATGTGATTTTACCGTTGGTGATCTTATTGTGGGTGATTTTATCGTGGGTAATCTTAGCATGGGTGATCTTTTAGTGGGTGATTTTATCGTGGGTGATCTTATAGTGCGTGGTTTTATCGTGGGTAATCTTATCGTGGGTGATCTTATAGTGAGTGATTTTATCGTGGGTAATCCTATCGTGGGTGATCTTATAGTGGGTGATTTTATCGTGGGCGATCTTGTCGTGGGTGTTTTTATCGTGGGTCATCTTATCGTGGGTGATCATATAGTGAGTGATTTTATCGCGGGTGATCTTATCGTGGGAGATGTTATCGCGAGTGATCTTATCCTGGGTGATCTTATCGCGGGTGATCTTATCGGGGGTGATCCTATCGCGGGTGATCTTATCCTGGGCGATCTTATCCTGGGAGATCTTATTGTGGGTGATTTTATCGCGGATGATCTTATCGCGGGTGCTCTTATATCGGTTGATCTTATCGGGGGAGATCTTATCGTGGGTGATTTTATCGCGGGTGATCTTATCCGGGGTGATATTATCATGGGAGATCTTATCGTGGGTGATCTTATCGTGGGTGACCTTATCTCCGGTGATCTTAGCCTGGGTGATGTTATCGCGAGTGATCTTATGTGGGGCGATCTCATCTTTGGTGATCTTATCATGGGTGATGTTATCGCGGGTGATTTTATCGTGGGTGATGTTATCGCAGGTTATCTTATCCTTGGTGATCTTATCACGGATGATGTTATCGCGGGTGATCTTATCGCGGTTGATCTTATCTTGGGTAATATTATCGCGGGTGATCTTATCGTGGGTGATCTTATCGCGGGTGATCTTATCGTTGGGTCATCTTATAGTGCGTGGTTTTGTCGTTGGTAATCTTATCGTGAGTGATCTTATAGTGAGTGATTTTATCGTGGGTAATCCTATCGTGGGTGATCTTATAATGGGTGATTTTATCGTGGGCGATCTTGTCGGGGGTGTTTTTATCATGGGTCATCTTATCGTGGGTAATCATATAGTGAGTGATTTTATCGTGGGTGAACTTATAGTGGGTAATCTTATCGTATGTAATCTTATCGTGGGTGATCTTACAGTGGGAGATTTTATCATAGGTAATCTTATCGTGCGTGAACTTATCGTGAGTGATTTTATCGTGGCTGATCTTATCGTGGGTGATTTTATCGTGAGTGATTTTATCGTGGGTGACCTTATAGTGGGTCCTTTTATTGTGGGTAATCTTAACGTGCGTGATATTATCGTGTGTGATCTTATCGTGGGTAATCTTATTGTGGGTGATCTTATTATGGGTGATGTTATAGTGGTTGATTTTATCGTACACTATTTTATCGTGGGTGATTTTATCGTGGGTAATCTTACCATGGGTGATCTTATAATGGGTGATTTTATCGTGCATGAATTTATCGTGAGTGATTTTATCGTGGGCGATCTTATCATAGGTGATTTTATCGTGGGTCATCTTATCGTTGGTGATCTTATGGTAGGTGATTTTATCGTGGGTGATCTTATAGTGGGTGATTTTATTGTGGGTAATCTTATCGTGGGTGATCTTAAAGTGGGTGAATTTATCGTGGGTGATCTTTTCGTGGGGTGATCTTATCATGGGTGATCTTATCATGGGTGATCTTATCGTGGGTGATGTTATCGTGGGTGATGTTATCGAGGGTGATCTTATAATGAATGATTTTATTTTGGGTAATCTTATTGTGGGTAATTTTATCGTGGGTGATGTTATAGTGAGTGATTTTATCGTGGGTGATCTTATAATGGGTGATTTTATTTTAGGTAATCTTATTGTGGGTAATCTTATCGTCGGTGATGTTATAGTGGGTGATTTTATCGTGGGTAATCTTATCGTGGGTGATCTTATGGTGGGCGATTTTATCGTGTGTGAACTTATCGCGGGTGATCTTATCGTAGGGATTTTATCGTGGGTCATCTTATCGTTGCTGATCTTATGGTAGGTGATTTTATCGTGGGTGATCTTATTGTGGGTGATTTTATCGTGGGTAATCTTATCATGGGTGATCTTCTAGTGGGTGATTTTATTGGGGGTAATCGTATCGTGGGTGATCTTATAGTGCGTGATTTTATCGTGGGTAATCTTATCGTGGGTGATCTTATAGTGGGTGATCTTATAGTAGGTGATTTTATCGTGCGTGAACTTATCGTTGGTGATTTTATCGTTGGCAATCTTATCGTAGGTGATTTTATCGTGGGTCATCTTATCGGTGGTGATCTTATGGTATGTGATTTTAGCGTTGGTGATCTTATTGTGGGTGATTTTATCGTGGGCAATCGTATCGTGGGTGATCTTATAGTGCGTGATTTTATCGTGGGTAATCTTATTGTGAGTGATCTTATAGTGGGTGATTTTATCGTGCGTGAACTTATCGTGGGTGATTTTATCGTTGGCGATCTTATCGTAGGTGATTTTATTATGGGTCATCTTATCGTTGGTGATCTTATGGTATGTGATTTTATCGTTGGTGATCTTATTGTGGGTGATTTTATCGTGGGTAATCTTAGCATGGGTGATCTTTTAGTGGGTGATTTTATCGTGGGTGATCTTACAGTGCGTGGTTTTATCGTGGGTAATCTTATCGTGGGTGATCTTATAGTGAGTGATTTTATCGTGGGTAATCCTATCGTGGGTGATCTTATAGTGGGTGATTTTATCGTGGGCGATCTTGTCGTGGGTGTTTTTATCGTGGGTCATCTTGTCGTGGGTGATCATATAGTGAGTGATTTTATCGCGGGTGATCTTATCGTGGGAGATGTTATCGCGAGTGATCTTATCCTGGGTGATCTTATCGCGGGTGATCTTATCGCGGGTGATCCTATCGCGGGTGATCTTATCCTGGGCGATCTTATCCTGGGTGATCTTATTGGGGGTGATTTTATCGCGGATGATCTTATCGCGGGTGCTCTTATATCGGTTGATCTTATCGGGGGAGATCTTATCGTGGGTGATTTTATCGCGGGTGATCTTATCCGGGGTGATATTATCATGGGAGATCTTATCGTGGGTGATCTTATCGTGGGTGATCTTATCTCCGGTGATCTTAGACTGGGTGATGTTATCGCGGGTGATCTTATCGGGGGCGATCTTATCTTTGGTGATCTTATCATGGGTGATGTTATCGCGGGTGATCTTATCGTGGGTGATGTTATCGCGGGTTATCTTATCCTTGGTGATCTTATCACGGATGATGTTATCGCGGGTGATCTTATCGCGGTTGATCTTATCGCGGGTAATATTATCGCGGGTGATCTTATCGTGAGCGATCTTATCGCGGGTGATCTTATCGTTGGGTCATCTTACAGTGCGTGGTTTTGTCGTTGGTAATCTTATCGTGAGTGATCTTATAGTGAGTGATTTTATCGTGGGTAATCCTATCGTGGGTGATCTTATAATGGGTGATTTTATCGTGGGCGATCTTGTCGGGGGTGTTTTTATCATGGGTCATCTTATCGTGGGTAATCATATAGTGAGTGATTTTATCGTGGGTGAACTTATAGTGGGTAATCTTATCGTATGTAATCTTATCGTGGATGATCTTACAGTGGGAGATTTTATCATAGGTAATCTTATCGTGCGTGAACTTATCGTGAGTGATTTTATCGTGGCTGATCTTATCGTGGGTGATTTTATCGTGAGTGATTTTATCGTGGGTGACCTTATAGTGGGTCCTTTTATTGTGGGTAATCTTAACGTGCGTGATATTATCGTGTGTGATCTTATCGTGGGTGATCTTATTATGGGTGATCTTATAGTGGTTGATTTTATCGTACGCTATTTTATCGTGGGTAATCTTACCAAGCGTGATCTTATAATGGGTGATTTTATCGTGCATGAATTTATCGTGGGTGATTTTATCGTGGGCGATCTTATCATAGGTGATTTTATCGTGGGTCATCTTATCGTTGTTGATCTTATGGTAGGTGATTTTATCGTGGGTGATCTTATAGTTGGTGATTTTATTGTGGGTAATCTTATCGTGGGTGATCTTAAAGTGGGTGATTTTATCGTGGGTGATCTTTTCGTGGGGTGATCTTATCATGGGTGATCTTATCATGGGTGATCTTATCGTGGGTAATCTTATCGTGGGTGATCTTATAGTGGGTGATCTTATCGTAGGTGAACTTATTGTGGGTGATTTTATTGTGGGTAATCTTATTGTGTGTAATCTTATCGTGAGTGATTTTATAATGGGTGATTTTATCGTGAGTAATGTTATCGTGGGTGATCTTATCGTGGGTAATTTTATCGTTGGTAATCTTATCGTGGGTGATCTAAATATGGGTGATTTTATCTTTGGTGATCTTATCGAGGGTGATCTTATAGTGATTGATTTTATCGTGGGTTATCTTATCGTGGGTTATCTTATTGTGGGTGATTTTATCGTGGGTTATCTTATCGAGGGTGATTTTATCGTGGGTGGTTTTATCGTGGGTAATCTTACCGTGGGTGATCTTAGAGTGGGTGACTTTATCGTGCGTGAACTTATCGTGGGTGATTTTATCGTGGGTGATCTTATTGTAGTTATTTTATCGCGGGTCATCTTATCGTTGGTGATCTTATGGTAGGTGATTTTATCGTGGGTGATCTTATAGTGGGTGATTTTATTGTGGGTAATCTTATCGTGGGTGATCTTAAAGTGGGTGATTTTATCGTGGGTGATCTTTTCGTGGGGTGATCTTATCATGGGTGATCTTATCGTGGGTGATGTTATCGTGGGTGATGTTATCGAGGGTGATCTTATAATGAATGATTTTATTTTGGGTAATCTTATTGTGGGTAATTTTATCGTGGGTGATGTTATAGTGAGTGATTTTATCGTGGGTGATCTTATAATGGATGATTTTATTTTGGGTAATCTTATTGTGGGTAATCTTATCGTCGGTGATGTTATAGTGGGTGATTTTATCGTGGGTAATCTTATCGTGGGTGATCTTATGGTGGGTGATTTTATCGTGTGTGAACTTATCGTGGGTGATCTTATCGTAGGGATTTTATCGTGGGTCATCTTATCGTTGATGATCTTATGGTAAGTGATTTTATCGTGAGTGATCTTATTGTGGGTGATTTTATCGTGGGTAATCTTATAATTTGTGATCTTCTAGTGGGTGATTTTATTGTGGGTAATCGTATCGTGGGTTATCTTATAGTGGGTGATCTTATAGTGGGTGATCTTATAGTGGGTGATTTAATCTTGCGTGAACTTATCGTTGGTGATATTATCGTTGGCGATCTTATCGTAGGTGATTTTATCGTGGGTCATCTTATCGGTGGTGATCTTATGGTATGTGATTTTAGCGTGGGTGATCTTATTGTGGGTGATTTTATCGTGGGCAATCGTATCGTGGGTGATCTTATAGTGCGTGATTTTATGGTGGGTAATCTTATTGTGAGTGATCTTATAGTGGGTGATTTTATCGTCCGTGAACTTATCGTGGGTGATTTTATCGTTGGCGATCGTATCGTAGGTGATTTTATTGTGGGTCATCTTATCGTTGGTGATCTTCTGGTATGTGATTTTATCGTTGGTGATCTTATTGTGGGTGATTTTATCGTGGGTAATCTTATCATGGGTGATCTTTTAGTGGGTGATTTTATCGTGGGTGATCTTATAGTGCGTGGTTTTATCGTGGGTAATCTTATCGTGGGTGATCTTATAGTGAGTGATATTATCGTGGGTAATCCTATCGTGGGTGATCTTATAGTGGGTGATTTTATCGTGGGCGATCTTGTCGTGGGTGTTTTTATCGTGGGTCATCTTAACGTGGGTGATCATATAGTGAGTGATTTTATCGCGGGTGATCTTATCGTGGGTGATGTTATCGCGAGTGATCTTATCCTGGCTGATCTTATCGCGGGTGATCTTATCGGGGGTGATCCTATCGCGGGTGATCTTATCCTGGGTGATCTTATCCTGGGTGATCTTATTGTTGGTGATCTTATCGCGGATGATCTTATCGCGGGTGCTCTTATATCGGTTGGTCTTATCGGGGGAGATCTTATCGTGGGTGATTTTATCGCGGGTGATCTTATCGTGGGTGATCTTATTGTGGGTGATTTTATCGTGGGTCATCTTATCGTGGGTCAGCTTATCGTGGGTCATCTTATCGTGGGTGATCTTATGGTGGGTGATCTTATCGTATGTGAACTTATCTTTGGTGATTTTGTTGTGGGTAATCTTATTGTGGGTAATCCTATCGTGAGTGATTTTATAGTGGGTCATTTTATCATGGGTAATTATCGTGGGTTATCTTATCGTGGGTGACCTTATAGTGGGTAATTTTATCGTGGGTAATCGTATCGTGGGTGATCTTATAGTGAGTGATTTTATCGTGGGTAATCCTAACGTGGGTGATCTTATAGTGGGTGATTTTATCGTGAGCGATCTTATCGTGGTTGATTTTATCGTGGGTAATCTTATCGTGAGTGATCTTATAGTGAGTGATTTTATCGTGGGTGAACCTATCGTGTGTCATCTTATCCTGGGTGATTTTATCGTGGGTCATCTTATAATAGATAATTTTGTCGTGGGTGATCTTATAGTGGATGATTTTTTTGTGCGTGATCTTATAGTTGGTGATTTTATCGGGGGTAATCTTATCATGGGTGATCTTATAGTGGGTGATTTTATCGTGGGTAATCTTATCGTGGGTGATCTTATAGTGGGTTATCTTATCGTTGGTAATTTTATCGTGGGTCATCTTATACTGGGTGATTTAATCGTGGGTCATCTTATCGTGGGTCATCTTATAGTGGGTGATCTTATAGTCGGTGATTTTATTGTGGGTAATCTTATCGTTGGTGATCTTATAGTGCTTGATTTTATCATAGGTAATCTTATCGTGGGTGAACTTATCGTGGGTGATTTTATCGTGGGTGATCTTATCGTGGGTGATCTTGTAGTGGGTGACTTTGTCGTGGGTGACCTTATAGTGGGTCCTTTTATCGTGGGTCATCTTAACGTGCGTGATTTTATCGTGGGTAATCATATCATAGGTGATCTTCTAGTGAGTGATTTTATCGTGGGTAATCGTATCGTGGGTGATCTTATAGTGAGTGATTTTATCGTGGGGAATCGTATCGTGGGTGATCTTATAGTGAGTGATTTTATCGTGGGTAATCATATCGTGGGTGATCTTATAGTGGGTGATTTTCTCGTGGGTAATCCTATCGTGGGTGATCTTATAGTGGGTGATTTTATCGTGGGCGATCTTATCGTGGGTGATTTTATCGTGGGTCATTTTATCGTGGGTGATCTTATCGTGGGTGATTTTATCGTGGGTGATCTTATCGTGGATAATTTTATTGTGGGTCATCTTATCGTTGGTGATCTTATGGTGGGTAATTTTATCGTGGGTGATCTTATTGTGGGTTATTTTTCGTGGGTGATCTTATAGTGGGTGATCTTATAGTTGATGATTTTATCGTGGGTGATCTTATAGTGGGTGATTTTATCACAAGTGAACGTATCGTGGGTGATTTTATTGTGGGTAATCTTATCGTGAGTGATTTTATAGTGGGTCATTTTACCGTGGGTAATGTTATCGTGGGTTATCTTATCGTGGGTGACCTTATAGTGGGTAATTTTATCGTGGGTAATCTTATCGTGGTTGATTTTATAGTGGGTGATTTTATAGTAGGTGATTTTAATGTGGGTAATCTTATTGTGAGTGATTTTATTGTGGGTGATCTTATCGAGGATGATTTTATCGTGGGTAATCTTATTGTCGGTGATCTTATAGTGGGTGATTTTATCGTAGGTGATTTTATCGTGGGTCATCTTATCGTGGGTGATCTTATAGTGGGTGATTTTATCGTAGGTGATTTTATCGTGGGTCATCTTATCGTGAGTGATCTTATAGTGGGTGATTTTATCGTGGGTGATCTTATTGTGGGTGATTTTATCGTGGGTGATCTTTTCGTGGGCGATCTTATCGTGGTTGATCTTATCGTGGGTGATCTTATCGTGGGTGATATTGTCGTGGGTGATCTTATAGTGGGTGATTTTATCGTGGGTAATCTTATCGTGGGTGATCTTATGGTGGGTGATTTTATAATGGGTAATTTTATCGTGGGTGATCTGATCGTCAGTGATTTTATCGTGGGTGATCTGATCGTCAGTGATTTTATCGTGGGTGATCTTATCGTAGGTGATTCTATCGTGGGTCATCTTATCGTGGGTGATTTTATAGTGGGTTAGTTTATCGAGGGTGATCTTATCGTCAGTGATTTTATCATGGGTCATCTTATCGTGGGTGATCTTATAGTGGGTGATTTTATCGTGGTTGATTTTATTTTGGGTATTCTTATTGTGGGTGATCTTATCGTGGGTGACACACATACACACTGACACAGACAAATAAAAAAACAAACACACAGAAACAAATAAAAATACTCACAGTCACTCTCTCTCACACACACACAAACACACACAATCACATAAACACATAAACCCAAATAAATAAACACACACACACACACGTACACACACACACGCACACTCTCACACATAAACATAAATTAAACATTTAAACACATACACATACGAGAGTAAAAACACAAACACACATATTACGCACACAAACACACCCAAACACACACACACAAACAAACACACACGTACACATAAACACAAAGACACACAAACATTAACACCCACATACATGCAAATCCACACCCACACACATAAATATAAACACACAAAAACATACATACATAAATACCCACCCACACATACAGATAAACACACACAACCTTATACATACACAAACAAACACACACACACAAACACAGGCACACATATATTACACACACACACAAGCTCAAACACTCATACACACACGTATATGACACATAAACTCACACACACACCCACCCCCACACATAGATATCACACAACACAAAAAAACACAAACACACACACACACACACACTCAAACACACAAACATGGAAACAACTACAAACACACACAACCTTATACATATACATACGCATATTATACTTGCTAACACACATGCACACACTCACATACATGTACAAACACACACTCACACATACAAATACAGAAACAAACACACAGACACAAATAAAAATACACACAGTCACTCAAACACACATAAACACGAACATTCACACAAACACATAAACCCAAATAAACACACACACACACCCACACCCCCACACACACATAAACACAAACATACGGACACACACATATTACACATACAAACACATGTACACACACAAACTAACACATACACACAGACACACAAAACACAAATTACACACACAAACACAAAAAACACACACACACTCCTATACACATACATAAATTAAGCACTTAAACACATACACACATAAGAGTAAAAACACAGACACACACATACTACGCACACGAACACACACACACACAAATAAACATAAAAACACACAAACATAGGGTATTAATACATGGTGAACAAAGCTCGTGGAACTCCTCACCTGCAAAACTCAAGATCTATAAGTGGAGTTCATTTTGAAAAAAAAAGATTTGGACATACATTTGCAAAGGGTTGATATGTATGATAGATTTTGTTTATGTCCATTGTGTCTCATTGAAGACTTGAACCTTGCCATCAAAGAATACATCAACAGAATCTAACGAATTAGGGAGGTCACCACCTTTGACGAGTACATTCCTAAAAAAAAAATCAGTAAATGCACAATAATTTGAAGTTGAAGTTTTATTATATTTTTTATTATGACCTTTATCCATAAAGTGTAACTCTTTTATATATACAATATCATCCCAATTTTATGCTAATAGAAGGCGAAGTAGTTGTTGAGTATCACTAATTTAGGGAAACAATCTAATAGTATTATAATACACTTTTACATTTATTTAATACAAAGCACAAAAATAAGATAATTATATAAATAAATTTTTAAATTTTTTTAAGAAAAAAAAATATTAAATGAAGGTAAAATAATTAAGTATGTTAAAGAATTATTTTTCTAAAATATATGTAGTTAATATACAACAACATTACTATTAAATGTGAAGTGGACTATTTTTATTAAATGATGTTGAATAAAATCTATTATAAGTATTGATATAAAATTCATTAGCATAATGGTTTTGTTACCTAACAAAACAATTTATTGGTTAATGTAAATGATAAACCATAAACCAACATAATAATATTGTTAGTGAATATAAGATCTCACTTACGTGCTAACATGTAAATAATTAAATGCAATATATTTTCCATATAATAAATTTTATATATTTTTCATTAATCACAATATAATTTTACATTAAAAGTCACTTTTTTTAATAAGTCAAGAAAGTAAATTCATTATTCAATCAATCTAAATGGTTAAAATTTATTTGAATTTTTTTTAAAAAAAAATGGGTATTCAATTTTTTTAGCAGATACTTAATTAAAATTACTTAAATTTATGAGAAAGACTTAAAATAAATAAACAAAAATTTAAAGAAGGGTAAACATATTTAGTCCTTATCTTTTATTTTACTTTTGTTTTGAAATTGATGAATGATTTTCTACCCTTTATATAATTATAAATTTAATTTTTGTATACATTTTAACTTTTATGAAATGATGTGTATTTTTTCTAAATTTACTTATTTCTTTTATCATATCAATCATTAATTAAAAATATGGAAATTTTAACTTCTCATACTTTTTAAGACAAAGTAAAAAATTACTTTTTAAAAAGGAAAAGTTTAATTTTTAGATTTCCCTGTAAACCCTCCCAGCGGGAGTTGAAAATCTTGTACCGTTAATTGAATTATAAAAAAATTTTGAGAGTCTTTTTTATGCAATTTTTTATATTTTATTTTATTGGGTTATAAAAAAAGAAAAAAAAATCAAAATTTTGCAGAAGTGCATTCGTTGAAATGAAAATTCCCGCCAATGCTTTGGAAAAGCTCTCTCTTCTCTTCCCTAGAATTATTTGGATATCTTTGTTTCAATGGCGAACTTTTCTCCTCGATCACTTTTCTAGGGTTTTGTCTACTTCCACTCAACGTTGCAATATCCATTGCATTTTTTCTCTCATTTATTGATGCCCATGTTTTGATGAGGCACGCCAATGAGATTTTTTCTTCATTTTTGTTCATTATTATTGCGCCGTGTTGCTGTAATTCAAATTGAGTTCTGATTCTGCAGGGAATGTGTTGTTTGGTTGCCAGTCAAATGAGACAAGGGTAATGATGCTTGGGTTCGCTTTATTTGTTTCCATCTTTGTGGTTCAACATTTATAGTTAGTGTCTAATTAGGTTTTGGAATGTTTACAGTGAAGCTAATTCAGTTCGCGTTGTTAAAGAGAATAACAGGGACTGGTTGCGGCATTCCAATGCTCATGAGAATTTCTCCTCCCAAGAGAAGTTTTTGAGCTCTAATTTTCTGTTTTCTGTTCCGCCCAAGAAGCCCCGACACCAAGAACCGGACCCTGGGACTGCCGGGTATACCTTTCACTTCAACAAGGTTTATAGGTCTTTCTTGGAATGACCAGGCTTTGGGGCTTCATTAGTTTTGTGTGTATACAAGGAAATCAATTTCGTTCCCAGGGGTTGCCAAGACATTAATTCTGTCTAAATTTCCGCTTACTTCAATCGACTATTATTGCTCTGCTAACACGGCGGAATAACGTTGTAGATGTTGGTTTAAACTCGTTTCAATTCAAAGTTACCATCTTGGATTATATCTTCTTACTCCACTTTTTGCCGTTCAGTACTGAGGTCGTTTTTTGAATGGATTTTATTTGTTGGTTTCCTTTGTCAACTATGGCTGTGCTATTTCTGTGGAACTTGATTTGCTAGATTAATATATGGATTTCAGCTCAGTTTTAGCTTGCTCTCTAATGCGTCAATTCTCTCAGGTTTGTTTTTCAACGAAGTGAAAATATTCAAGTTTCACAAATAGTATTATTTGACAAGGTATAGTAGTATAACTGTTATATGAAAGCGAGTAGTTTGCCCATGTAATTGTTCTTATTTGAGACTTCTATAGTTTGCAATAACATCTGTTGAGACAATTCCTGACAGGCTTGGGATGCTCTTTCAAGTCTACAAAATTCTAGTAGGAACTATGTACAACCTGGAAAAAATGTCAATGTTAATTGGCAGAGTCATGAGAATACGAGAACAGCACCAATCCATGGAGGCTATCAAAATGACAACCGTATGTGTCCTGATGTCACTGACATTCCAGTTGTTAGCAGAAATACTTCTTGGGGTTTGGATGGTTCATTGAACAATCATAATAAGTGCACAGGCCAAATCAACGAGTCTTCTAACTGCATGTCTGGAGATATTGATGATGATAACATACTTGAGGTAATTTAGTACGCATTGATTAATTTAAATGAGTCAAATTCATTTGGGTCTCACTAGGCTTGCAAGTTAGAATTGCCAACAATTTGTTGCCACTTGCTTGATTTTATTGTTTTTGAATGAACTGATATAAAATCAAAGGGCTTACCATAGTTATTAGTTGCAGTCATACATAATTTTGTATCAGTTAGTTTAACTTTCAGTCTTTTACTACTAGTTTGCCGATGAATGTATGTTGGTTATTCCAACTTGAAGGTAGTGGTTTGCACAATTCTTTTGTGAAGTGGAAACTGAAGAGGATGTTTAGCCATTTTATTCAATCTCTAATTATGTTCTTTTGTCCGTAGTTGGTGTGGCTGCTTTGTTGCTTTTTCTTAAAAATAAACCGTTACCTAGTCAAGTTTATCCAAACTGCTTAGATCCATGTAGATGCTGATTTCTCTCTCTTTGTTTCCGTCCTGCTTCTGGTTGCCTTTAAGAACATTGATGTTGACCAAATTGTTGAGGAATACCAGTCGACCTGCACTCCTAAGCCATCAATATCCAAGCTTCCTCCTATAACACCAAATGCAGATAAAGATGAATTTGCTAGACAGGGGGGTGATGTTTTGCCACCAGACCTGTGTTTAGATTGCATCCATGGGTACAAGGTATTTTGATCTTTCACAAGTTATCCATGTTCATTTGTAAGTCACAGTATAGTGCGAAGTTCCTATTATTGTTGGTAATATTAGATGATGGTGGAATTTTTCTTCTTTGAAAAATATCAATAGGGTTGTGTGCATTAGGCATTGAACTTTCCTATTTAATGCCAAATCTATTTAAAAAATATAGCAATATATTTATGGAGTTTAATGGTGCAATTTGATGGAAAATTTCATAACTTACACTTCTCTAGTTGTTTATAAAAGGGATCAAATATTTGGTGTTTATTGCTTCTTTAACATATGCTTCAGTCTAAGTTTTAATTTGTGCATGTATTGCTTGAATATTAGTCTTCAGTTTTTCGCTCTCCACTTGAGTTTAAAGATGGTCCAGTGTACAAGGCTCACATGTGGGGTCCTTTACTCAGTATTTTGACTAAACATTTACGGTATTTGTTATTGTATACACTTTGTTTCTGATGATCTTAGATAGTATTTTCATTGTATGAGAATGCACATGATTTATCTTCCATATTCTGATGACATCAGACTTGTTGAAGAGGTAGAAAATTGCAATATTTTGACTTTGTTTGAACGTTAAATGTCTAAAACAGTGAAAATTTTAAATAGGAAACTGTTATCTTGGTGGGTATAATTTTTACAACGGTATTCTGATACAAGTGGGATGGTGACTAAAGCAGGTAGTGATCAAATAAAAAAGGGAACTGATTTAATTAAGCGTGCTGACTTGAAAGATTTTTCTGTATGCCAATTTTCCAACCCTAGTAAGCCTCTTCTCCCTTCCTCTGTCTTACTCCCTCTCCTTGGTGTTTGGCAATTCTGCATATACTTCTAGTAAGCTTCATTGGTTTTATAGTAATTTATTCTCTCATTTGCTGCATTCTTTCATCACCATTACGGAAACCTTAAATAGAAACACTCACCTTGAATGAATTATAGACAGTTTACTTAAATATATAGGATTAAGCATGCTGGTCTTTGGCAATTCTGCATGCACTTCTAGTAAGCTTCATTGGTTTTATAGTAATTTATTCTGTCATCTGTTGCATTCTGTCATCACCATTACGGAAACCTTAAATAGAAACACTCACCTTGAATGAATTATAGACAGTTTACTTAAATATATAGGATTAAGCATGCTGGTGATTTCTATATGAAATCTGGTTAACAACGAATAAAAGTAGCAGTGTTACTCAAGATTTCTGCAAATATAATATTCATTTGCTTGGAGAAATATTCTACTGATCTTGTATGTTTTTAAAATGTTATCAGACTTTAGATATAAATGATGTAATGATGTATATATTGAAAAGTTTATTCCTGAACCTGATATATTGCATCAAAAGGTTATTCTTATTTGGTGGGGTTGTTTACCTTGATCAAATGAAGCCACTTTTCTATATCTTAAAAACCTATTTTTTTTGGAAAGATAAGTTTGTTCAATGAATCATAAAGTTGTTTTCAGTAATCTTTTTATCTCGCCCGCATTTCTTACTTGGGCCTATGTTGGTTTCTCCTTGCATGACCAAAGGCAAGAATCTCTCATCTTTTCTTTAGTATGCCAAATTGATCCTTTTTTTTTAACCCATCCCATCTACCCCAAAATTTTCATCTCTTCAACTCTGATAGAATATTATTATTTTTTTTTTGTTGAAAAGCATTGCATTTATACACTCCATTCCATTAGCTTTACCCAATAATTAGGCCTTTTGTTGATATTTTACTCGATGAAATCAATAAATCGTAGAAATATTAACTTCATAATAACATTTTAATGTTTTGTTTCTGTTTACTTTTTTTTTTTTTTATTCCTTTATAGTGTATGATGATTAGCTACTTACAGTATGTGTCTTGTTCTACTTCTAATTATTATTCCCATTTGACTAAAGAAAAGATATTGTGATTCCTGATGGTAAAAAATAAGCTTTCTTCATCTTCAGCCTTGCAAAGGCACCATGCTGTACTGCAGGCATTAGCATTGGAAGAGGATGATGTTCACAAACGAAAGATGAAACATTATCTGACGAGGAAGGCTTGACCAGGTAGGCTCTAGTTATGCATAATAAATTGAGCATTTTGTTGAGTTTGGATATCAGACCGTAATAGAGATGTCTATACAATGCATTTTTTGTGGTAAATTCTTCATATTTAAACCACTTTTTTGTAATATTTCTATGTATACATTATTGAACTAGATTTGGAAAATAGATCACTGGTAATTGATATTTATTTGTCTTTGGTTTAATAGAAGACCAATGTTCTATTAAATGTAAAGTCATTTAACTTTACGCTCTTAGTTGATATAGCTGAGAGCAGAATATCTAAGAAACTTCCCTAACCATGTTGTGCATGTCTTTTGGTATTTAATTTATGTAAGGGCCTTGTAGGAATATTTTACTATGTTATTGCCAACATTTATGAATTACGTGTATATATATATATATATATATATATATATATATATATATATATATATTAAAGTTCTGAAAAATGATTCTATAAGGATTATTTCAGATATTTTGCAAAATTTATGAGTAAAAGTGAAGTTATTTTTAAAGCAAGGCAACTAATGCAGCAAAGTTTGTCTCATGGAGCATCTAGTACGAAATTGTCCAAAATGCTAGAAGTATTGCTGGAGCATTTCAGTAAGTATTATTCTGTTTTTCAAAAGGTGTTGATATTTGCTACTACCTTCTTACGGTATTGTTATGTAAAGAAAGTTTTCAATTCTTGAGGTAAATGACATTGGTCTTAGTTCTCACAGCATATTATACCCAATAAGACCAAGCTGTGACTGAATATTAACTGTGCCACCAGTTAACGGAAGTAGGGAATTTGATGTAAATTTACAGCGATTTTTTTTTTTTACTTTTGAATGCTTTAAATTCCATTGAAGAGACTAGTTATGAGTTTTAAAATAATGTTCGGTATGCTTCTTTTAGATTGACCTATAGGTGTTTAGAAGAGCTTCTACGAAGAAAATAGAGAGTATACACCCTTGGAATAATATTTACTTGTGTATGGTGTTGTATAATGATATGATAATGTTCTTATAAAATTTGAAGTATTCATAGGTACATGCTATAATCCTAATAAAATAAAGAAACAGATCATCAAATATTGTGTTTAGAAGAGCTTCTACGAAGAAAATAGAGAGTATACACCCTTGGAATAATATTTACTTGTGTATGGTGTTGTATAATGATATGATAATGTTCTTATAAAATTTGAAGTATTCATAGCTACATGCTGTAATCCTAATGAAATAAAGAAACAAATCATCAAATATTATAAAACTAATTTTAAGAGAAAATCTTCAATATACTCTAAAATATTCAAAATTAAAATATTGATATTATAAGATATCCCAAAAGTGCGTTTAGGGTGCTATTTATCCTTTATGATTTGGGCAATAAATTTGGTGTAAGATCAATGTGCTAATTAGGTACAGTTCTATACTCAGATTGGTTAAAATCATTTCAATGGATAATGATATTTATGAGATAATGGTTTTGTTAAGGAAGTAATTAGAAGTTAGTGTTGCAATTTTTTCATTCTAGTATGTATTTATTTCAACTGTCAAGTCTCTATTTATGATTGATGCTAAATACTTCGTCAGCTGTTTTGCATAGATTTGCAACCCTTGCAACTCGGATGGAGCAGTACATCCAGGGTCGGTCTAGGGATTTCGTTGACCAAGCATATACAAAGTTTGTAAGTGATTTGATAAAAACTGTATCCAGTTTTATGATATCTTTTTATTTTCCTGACATTTCAAGCACATACTTTTTATGAGTAATGAGATTGAAATAAGAGGAAGTGGGTAGACATTATAGATTTTTGTTGTAAATTGTATAAATGCATCTACTGATGGGTGCTCTGATTTTAATACATTAACTTCTGATGAATTGCATGATGATCTGATGGATGACTCTAATTTCACTCTTGAAAATTCTTCACAGTTTGATGATTCAATTGTTCATATTAACTTTGATTTGGATGATGTAGCTGATAAATCTGCTAAGATTGATGATACACTTATTGCAGATTCTGATTTGAAGGAGGTTGCATATGCAGGCACTGAAGAGCTTTGGTTGTTGCAGCAAGGTGTGTTGTACGCACAGAATCCGCATATACCATCCTTTGATGGAGAGTTGTTATTGCTGCAGCAGAGAGCTAAAGAGGAGAAATGCAATGCAACCATGGAGATTGTGTGCAGAGGAGCTAAGCATGGAGAAAAACCAATAAGATCATTTCTTTCCTTTCTTCTTGATTGTAGATATATGTTTTTTCTGTTAGTTTGTATAATCTTAGGTAGTATAGTAAATAATAGAATAGAAAATATGATTTTTTATATAAAAATTAAAAAGATCAATTTTGATGTGTGGCCCGTTTGAACAAGTTTTCTGTTAGGTTCCTTTATCAAAAACCCACTTACTCACACACTATTAGGCACTCACGCAAGCTGGAAACTCGTTTGAAAGCAGTGAACTTGGTTGGGGATATAATTTCTCTTCCTGGATCCTCCATTTCTGAAGCACTTCAGACAACATTTTCAGAGTTTTTAAAGAGATTGACCGATAGAGATTTTGGGGTTTGCATGTCTGTCCTTTAGCATGCAAAAAGTTGTCTGCTGTCAAATCCTTTGAGGCCTGAAGCTCCTCAAATTATCTGTGAGTCCCTTGGATGCATGTAAAAGATATTCACTCCCAGCTTTTTATATATATTTTTTTATATCTTCTAAATTCATTTGGGTACACCTTTTTAGCTTCCCTTTCTGATGGACTGCTGGATTCTGATGACATTACCCCAGATAGACACTATCCCAGATAGACACTACCCCATATAGGCACTACCCCAGATAGGAACTACCCCAGATAGGAACTACCCCAGATAGACACTACCCCAGATAGACACTACCCCAGATAGACACTATCTGAGATAGGTTCTACCCCAGATAGGCTCTACCCCAGATAGACAATACCCTAGATAGTCGCTATCCTAAATACGCACTACCCCAGATAGGTACTATCCGAGATAGGCTCTACCCGAGATAGGCTCTACCCAAGATAGGCTCTACCCCAGATGGACTCTACCACAGATGGACACTACCCCAGATAGCCTCTACCCTAGATAGGCTGTACCCCAGATAGGCAGTACCTCAGATAGGCAGTACCCCAGATAGGCAGTACCCCAGAAAGGAACTACCCCATATAGACACTATCCCAGATAGATACTACCCCAGATAGACACTACCTCAGATAGGATCTACCCCAGATAGACACTACCCCAGATAGACACTACCCCATATAGGCACTACCCCAGATAGGCACTACCCTAGATAGGAACTACCCCAGATAGACACTACCCCAGATAGACACTATCCGAGATAGGTTCTACCCCAGATAGGCTCTACCCCAGATAGACACTACCCTAGATAGTCGCTACCCTAAATACGCACTACCCCAGATAGGCACTACCCGAGATAGGATCTACCCGAGATAGGCTCTACCCAGATAGGCTCTACCCCAGATGGACACTACCCCAGATAGGCTCTACCCCAGATAGGCTCTACCCCAGATAGGCAGTACCCCAGATAGGCAGTACCCCAGATAGGCTCTACCCCAGATAGACACTACCCTAGATAGACACTACCCCAGATAGGCTCTACCCCAGATAGACACTACCCCATATAGGCACTACCCCAGATAGACACTACCCCAGATAGGAACTACCCCAGATAGATACTACCCCAGATAGACACTATCTGAGATAGGTTCTACCCCAGATAGGCTCTACCCCAGATAGACACTACCCTAGATAGTCGCTACCCTAAATACGACTACCCCAGATAGGCACTACCCGAGATAGGCTCTACCCGAGATAGGTTCTACCCGAGATAGGCTCTACCCAAGATAGGCTCTACCCCAGATGGACTCTATCCCAGATGGACTCTACCCCAGATGGACACTACCCCAGATCGGCTCTACCCCAGATAGGCTCTACCCCAGATAGGCAGTACCCCAGATAGGCAGTACCCCAGATAGGCAGTACCCCAGATAGGAACTACCCCATATAAACACTATCCCAGATAGACATTTCCCCAGATAGGCACTACCCTGAATAGGCACTATCCCAAATAGGCACTACCCCAGATAGGCACTACTCCAGATAGGCACTACCCCAGATAGGAACTACCCCAGATAGGCACTACCCCAGATAGGTACTACCCCAGATAGACACTACCCCAGATAGACACTACCCCAGATAGACACTATCCGAGATAGGTTCTACCCCAGATAGGCTCTACCCCAGATAGACACTACCCTAGATAGTCGCTTCCCTAAATACGCACTACCCCAGATAGGCACTACCCGAGATAGGCTCTACCCGAGGCTCTACCCGAGATAGGCTCTACCCAAGATAGGCTCTACCGCAGATGGACTTTACCCCAGATGGACACTACCGCAGATAGGCTCTACCCCAGATAGGCTCTACTCCAGATAGGTTCTACCCCAGATAGGTAGTACCCCAGATAGGCAGTACCCCAGATAGGAACTACCCCATATAGACACTATCCCAGATAGACATTACCCCAGATAGGAACTACCCTGAATAGGCACTACCCCAGATAGGCACTACCCCAGATAGGCACTACCCCAGATAGGCACTACCCCAGATAGGAACTACCCCAGATAGGCACTACCCCAGATAGGTACTACCCCAGATAGACACTACCCCATATAGGCTCTAACCCAGATAGACACTACCCCAGATAGACACTACCCCATATAGGCACTACTCCAGATAGGCACTACCCCAGATAGGAACTACCCCAGATAGACACTACCGCAGATAGACACTATCCGAGATAGGTTCTACCCCAGATAGACACTACCCTAGATAGTCGCTACCCTAAATACGCACTACCCCAGATAGGCACTACCCGAGATAGGCTCTACCCGAGATAGGCTCTACCCAAGATAGGCTCTACCCAAGATAGGCTCTACCCCAGATGGACTCTACCCCAGATGGACACTACCCAAGATAGGCTCTACCCCAGATAGGCTCTACCCCAGATAGGCTCTACCCCAGATAGGCAGTACCCCAGATAGGCAGTACCCCAGATAGGAACTACCCCATATAGACACTATCCCAGATAGGCACTACCCTGAATAGGCACTACCCCAGATAGGCACTACCCCAGATATGCTTTACCCTAAAAAGGCTCTACCCCAGATAGGCTCTACCCCAGAAAGACACTACTTCAGATAGACACTATCCCAGATAGACACTACCCCAGATAGGCACTACCCCAGATAGGCAGTACATCAGATAGGCACTACCCCAGATAGGAACTACCCCAGATAGGCACTACCCTAGATAGGTACTACCCCAGATAGACATTACCCCAGATAGGCTCTACCCCAGATAGACACTACCCCAGATAGACACTACCCCATATAGGCACTATCCCAGATAGGCACTACCCCAGATAGGAACTACCCCAGATAGACACTACCCCAGATAGACACTATCCGAGATAGGTTTTACCCCAGATAGGCTCTACCCCAGATAGACACTACCCTAGATAGTCGCTACCCTAAATACGCATCTGTTGCATTCTGCATGCACTTCTAGTAAGCTTCATTGGTTTTATAGTAATTTATTCTGTCATCTGTTGCATTCTGTCATCACCATTACAGAAACCTTAAATAGAAACACTCACCTTGAATGAATTATAGACAGTTTACTTAAATATATAGGATTAAGCATGCTGGTGATTTCTATATGAAATCTGGTTAACAACGAATAAAAGTAGCAGTGTTACTCAAGATTTCTGCAAATATAATATTCATTTGCATGGAGAAATATTCTACTGATCTTGTATGTTTTTAAAATGTTACCAGACTTTAGATATAAATGATGTAATGATGTATATATTGAAAAGTTTATTCCTGAACCTGATATATTGCATCAAAAGGTTATTCTTATTTGGTGGGGTTGTTTACCTTGATCAAATGAAGCCACTTTTCTATATCTTAAAAACCTATTTTTTTTTGGACAGATGAGTTTGTTCAATGAATCATAAAGTTGTTTTCAGTAATCTTTTTATCTCGCCCGCATTTCTTACTTGGGCCTATGTTGGTTTCTCCTTGCATGACCAAAGGCAAGAATCTCTCATCTTTTCTTTAGTATGCCAAATTCATCCTTTTTTTTTAACCCATCCCATCTACCCCACAATTTTCATCTCTTCAACTCTGATAGAATATTATTATTATTTTTTTGTTGAAAAGCATTGCATTTATACACTCCATTCCATTAGCTTTACCCAATAATTAGACCTTTTGTTGATATTTTACTCGATGAAATCAATAAATCGTAGAAATATTAACTTCATAATAACATTTTAATGTTTTGTTTCTGTTTACTTATTTTATTTTATTTTATTCCTTTATAGTGTATGATGATTAGCTACTTACAGTATGTGTCTTGTTCTACTTCTAATTATTATTCCCATTTGACTAAAGAAAAGATATTGTGATTCCTGATGGTAAAAAATAAGCTTTTTTCATCTTCAGCCTTGCAAAGGCACCATGCTGTACTGCAGGCATTAGCATTGGAAGAGGATGATGTTCACAAACGAAAGATGAAACATTACCTGACGAGGAAGGCTTGGCCAGGTAGGCTCTAGTTATGCATAATAAATTGAGCATTTTGTTGAGTTTGAATATCAGACCGTAATAGAGATGTCTATACAATGCATTTTTTGTGGTAAATTCTTCATATTTAAACCACTTTTTTGTAATATTTCTATGTATACATTATTGAACTAGATTTGGAAAATAGATCACTGGTAATTGATATTTATTTGTCTTTGGTTTAATAGAAGACCAATGTTCTATTACATGTAAAGTCATTTAACTTTACGCTCTTAGTTGATATAGCTAAGAGCAGAATATCTAAGAAACTTCCCTAACCATGTTGTGCATGTCTTTTGGTATTTAATTTATGTAAGGGCCTTGTAGGAATATTTTACTATGTTATTGCCAACATTTATGAATTACGTGTATATATATATATATATATATATATATATATATATATATATATATATATATATATATATATATATATATATTTAAAGTTCTGAAAAATGATTCTATAAGGATTATTTCAGATATTTTGCAAAATTTATGAGTAAAAGTGAAGTTATTTTTAAAGCAAGGCAACTAATGCAGCAAAGTTTGTCTCATGGAGCATCTAGTACGAAATGGAACCATTGATTAGTCGTTCTCTCTTATTCGTTTTTGGTTTGATTGTTCTGTTTCTCTCTTTCCAGGAATTCCCCTGAAACAGCTGGACGATGGCTGTACTCTCGCCGATACAACATCTAAAAAGGTCTGCAAAATCTCAATTTCGAAATTCCGTGTCGTTTGGCCTTGTTAATTGCTCTAATGCTTTGAATGCGGTAATTGTTTGATTTGGTTTTTTAGATAGATTGGGGGAATTGTATTTAGCCATATACGTGTATATAGGTTTTTGAGGTGGAAATCTGTAGAAATACCTAAAATCAAGATATATATCACAATTAGTTACTGGCCTCGTCTTTATCGGCCAAAACCAGTTTCACACTTTCTCTCTGATTTCTTTGATTTGACATTCTTTTTTCAAAGTTAGTTCCTACATGATTTATTCCTCTTGACATTTAAATGAGACCTCGGTGAAAGTGTTAAAATTGCCTAGTGTTTCTAAGTTTGTTGATTTTTTTTTTTGAAATAACATGTCTGAACTTGGCACAATTGCATATTTCCTGCCTTGCTTTTAGAGGCTTGCTATGATTTCAGTTGAGAATGAAATGAGACGGCTCTTGTTTGGCACCTCATAGAGAAGTAGGGGTTCTGACCGTGGAGCTTTTGAGCATTTTAGTTGGTTTTCCATATATTTTCCTTCCACGTTTGCATTTGTATTTGAAAATTCGTCTGTTACTTTTTGATTAATGACTAAATATTAGGTATGCTGATAATTCCTTTGTAGAGACGTTTTTCTGGAAGTGTTTTCCTTGCATTGTATCAGTTTTTAAAAATTGTTTCTGCACTTAAATCTAAGTCTGTTTGTGGCTACCTATTAATTCAATCTGCCAATGCTATCATTTGGTGTATCTACTATTTTTTGGAGTAGCTGTGCAGGTCTGATTTAATTGGTATCATATAGTTACTGCATCAGTTTTCAAGATTGGAGTGTAGGATGTTTAGAAGTGAAATGGATCTGCTGAAATAATTGAACACGTGAAGGCCAAAGAATAATAAGGGAGTTGGCTTAAACTGTCTTATTTGTTATAATTTGCAATTGTTAGGATTGGACTTGTTTGATCTGCTGAATTTAATTCTTAATTATCTGTGCAGAGTTGATTTCATTGGATTTCATTTCGTAAAGGAGTTTAATTAAACACTAGCAGCAGCATTTCTGGACTGTTATTTGAGAGCAAAGCAATTTTTTTGGCTGCCTCATGTGTACAAGGCCGAGAAAGGGAGGACTCATTTCTGTGTAAATTTCCTCTTCTAAGATGTTTAGTTAACAGTTTACTGATCTAATTGTCTGCAATTATGATTGTAGAGCTGCATTCAAGAGACAAGCAACAGCAGAATGCGAGTTGAGAGATAGGATGGGAACATCAAGCTTCAAGATTAGACTGAGCTAGTTGAAGGTCACATTTTGATCCAGCGAAGCGTAACAGCAGGGGACTATACAACAGTGTTGCAGCATTGGGCCGTAGCAACTTTGTGGGCACGTGAAGATTTGGAACGAGATTTTCTAATGCGTTGAACCTGATGGATGAACCAAACTGTGAGCACGTGAATGTGGGCACTAAAAGACAAAGAACGTAGCATAGCTTGATTTTTTTATTTTGTTGTTTTTGTGTAATTTGATGGGCTTGTGTTAGTCCACTGTCACTAGTAGTCTTAGTTTTTGTTTTGTAAAAAGCCTTTTATAAAGCCCAAGTAGATTGGAAGAGTTCTTAGTGCTCTTTTCAACTCTTGGCAGCTTTTATTGCTTTCTTTAATTTTAGCATACATAGTAGTAGAATTTTATATTGCTTTGTGATTTTGTGATTTGCGTTTAGGTGTGACCTTTGTCACATTAGAAGTCCGCACGTTCTAGGGGTTCTAGAGTTTGCCAATTGTCTTTGTTTCTTTGTTTGTGTGTATTTTGATTTTAAAGGTAATTTTATTTTAAAGGAGCATTAGCTAGTAATTTAAGACATCTCGTAAGACTTGGTACTTAAATAGTTTTCATGATTTATCTTTTTTTATCTGGGGTTGGGTGGGGTGGGGTTGGGTAGGGATGGGTTGGGCGGGGTTGGGTTGGTTTGGGTTGGGTGGGGTTGAAGGGGGTTGGGTTGGGTTGGCTCAGGTTAGGTCGGGTGGGGTTGGGTTAGGTGAGGTTGGCTAGTGTGGGCTCAGGTTGGGTCGGCTCGACTCGGGTTGGTTGGGGTAGGGCGGGGTTGGGTTGGGTGGGGTTGGGTGAGGTTGGGTAGGGATGGGTTGGGAGAGGTTGGGTTGGCTCGGGGTTGGCGGGTTAGGTCAGGTCGGGTCGGGTTAGGTTGGCTTAGGTGGGGTGGGGTTGGATTGGGTTGGGTTGGGTTGGGTGGGGTTAGGTGGGGTTAGCTAGGGTTGGGTTGGGTTGGGATGAGTTGGATTGGGTCGAGATGGCTCGGGTTGGGTTGGCTTGGGGTGGGGTTGGGTGCGGTTGGGTTGGGTTGGGTTGGGTGAGGTTGGGTCGGGTGGCCTCGGTTTGGGTCGGGTTGGGTCGGGTTAGGTGGGGTTGGGTTGGGTCGGGTTAGGTGGGGTTGGGTTGGGTTGGGTGGGGTTGGGTTGGGTTGGGTTGGGTTGGGTGAGGTGGGGTTGGGTGGGGTAGGCTTAGGTTGGCTCGGGTGAGGTCGGGTCGGGTCGGGTTGGGTTGGGGTGGCTCGGGTTAGGTCGGGTTGTGTTGGCTCGGGTTAGGTTGTGTGGGTTTGGGTTGGGTAGGGTTGGGTTGGGTAGGGATGGGTTCGGTGGGGTTGGGTGGGGTTCGGTGGGGTGGGGTTGGGTTGGGATGGGTTGGGTTGGGTTGGGTCGGGTCGGGTGGGTTGGGTGGGGTGGTGTTGGGTTGGATTGGGTTGGGTTAGGTGGGGTTGGCTAGGGTTGGTTCGGGTTGGGATGAGTTGGGTTGGGTCGGGTCGGGTCGGGTTGGGTTGGGTCGAGTTGGGACGGGATTTCTCGGGTTGGGTTGGCTCGGGTTGGGTTGGGGTTGGGTTGGGTGGGGTTGGGTTGGGTGAGGTTGGATCGGGTGGGCTCGGGTTGGGTCGGCTCGGGTTGGGTTGGGTGGGGTTGGGTAGGGATGGGCGGCGTGGGGTTGGGTTGGGTGGGGTTGGGTGGGGTTGGGTTGGGATGGGTTGGGTTGGGTTGGGTGGGGTTGGGTAGGGATGGGTTGGGTGAGGTTGGGTTGGCTCGGGGTTGGCTCAGGTTCGGTCGGCTCGGGTTGGCTTGGGTTGGGGTGGGTGGGGTTGGATGGGGTTGGGTTGGCTCGGGTTGGGTTGGGTGGGGTTGGGTTGGGTGGGCTTGGGTGGGCTCGGGTTGGGTTGCCTCGGGTGGTGTTGGGTTGCCTCGGGTTGGTTTGGGTTGGGTTGGGTTGGGTGGGGTGGGGTTAGGTGGGGTGGGGTAGGGTTGGCTCGGGTTAGGATGACTTGGCTTGGGTCGGGTGGGGTTGGGTTGGGTTGGGTCGGGTCGGGTTGGGTCGGGATGGGAAGGCTCGGGTTGGGTTGTCTCGGGTTGGGTTGGTTCGGGTGGGGTGGGGTTGGGTGGGGTTGGGTTGGGTGAGGTTGGGTCGGGTGGGCTCGGGTTGGGTCGGGTTGCGTCGACTCGGGTTGGGTTGGGTGGGGTTGGGTTGGATAGGGTTGGTTAGGGATGGGTAGGGATGGGTTGGGTGGGGTTTGGTGGGGTTGGGTTGGGTGGGGTTT
Source organism: Vigna mungo (assembly GCA_036885675.1). Taxonomy (NCBI): domain Eukaryota; kingdom Viridiplantae; phylum Streptophyta; class Magnoliopsida; order Fabales; family Fabaceae; genus Vigna; species Vigna mungo. Next base: position 2,989,781 of record CP144701.1, read on the forward strand.
GGTTAGGTTGGCTCGGGTTGGGTGGGGTTGGGTTGGGTGCGGTGGGGTGGGTTGGGTTGGCTTAGGTTGGGTTGGGTTGAGTTGGGTTGGGTGGGATTGGGTGGGTTGGGTTGGGTGGGGTTGGGTTGGCTCGGGTTGGGTTGGGTTGGGTTGGGTGGGGTTAGGTGGGATTGGCTCGGGTTTTCTCGTGTTGGCTCGGGTTGGGTTGGCTCGGGTTAGGTTGGTCGGGTTGGGTTGGTTTGGGTTTACTCGGGGTCGGGTTGGGTCGGGTTGGGTGTGGTTGGGTTGGGTTGGATGGGGTTGGTTAGGGATGGGTAGGGATGGGTTGGGTGGGGTTTGGTGGGGTTGGGTTGGGTGGGGTTGGGTGGGGTTGAGTTGGGTTGGGTTGGGTTGGCTCAGGTTGGGTTGGGTTGGCTCGGGTTAGGTTGGCTCGGGTTGGGTTGGCTCAGGTTGGGTTGGGTTGGGTGGCTCAGGTTGAGTTGCGTTTGGTAGGCTCGGGTTGGGTTGGCTCGGGTTGGGTTGGTATGAGTTGGGTCGGGTGGGGTTGGGTTGGGTTGGGTCGGGTCGGGTTAGATCGGGTCGGGTTGGCTTGGGTTAAGTTGGGTTGGGTTGGGTTGGCTCGGGTTGGCTTGGTGTGTGAATGCTTTATTAATGTTGAAAGAGAAAGAGAAAGATTGTTGAGGATCTTGGGAAGATTTAGGGTATTTTTGAAATAAAAGAAAATAATGGGGAGATGTAGAGTATTTTTGGAGTAAAAGAAAATAGTGGGGAGGTGCAGAAGCACTTAAGATGGTGGAGGGAGTAATTATAATTTTTTATGGACGCTTCGTAAACTTCTTAAGTGTCTTTTGCGGGCTGAGGATGAGGCCCTTCCTCCCGCAAAGCCGCCTGAGATAGTGTCGATCCTTCCCCGTGGAGTTGGGTCCCGCTTTCGAGGTCGACTGTGAGAGCGCTCACGAGATTGATCCTTGGAGCGTTCGGTGTTTCTTCTAGAGCGCTCAGGGCTTTTACGTGTCTTTCTAGGCGACCGCTCTCGTCGATGTGTTTTCGTCCGGACAAATTCTTGTAAGTGCCCCTCGCGAATCAGCTTTTCAATTCTATCTTTGAGGACTCGGAAATCTTCTGTGGTGTGTCCCTGGTTGCCATGATACTTGCAGACTTTGGCTCCATTTGCGATACTTGGTGTCCCCCGTTTGATGGCGGTAATGAGGTTGGCCTGTAGGGCTTTTTCAAACACCTTTTCCCTTGGGGCCGTGAGAGGGGCATACCGATCGTACTGAGGATTGTAAGGGGTCGGGGTGTACCTTCGTGATGATTTATGATTACGGCCTTTGTCACGCGACCGTCCTCCCTCCTGTTTGGTTTCTGTTGTGACGGCATCTGCCTTACGGCGAAAGTGCCGTTGATCTTCCATTTTAATAAACTTGTTCATTTTCTCCTACAACTCTTCCATTGTTGCAGGTAACTCGGCATACAGGGATTCTGAGATGTAACCTGGTTTCAGGCAATTGGGTAAATTACTGATGATGAATTCGTGACTTACCCCCTTAACTCTTCTCGCTACTTCAGTGTATCTGCGCATGAACGTTCTTAGTGATTCATCCTTCCCCTGCTTGAGATTGACAAGCTCGGCTGCGGTGGTTGTCTCTTTACGATTGGTTGCATATTGTCTTTTGAATAGAGTGACGACGGTGCGGAAGTTGTCGATAGAGTTAGAGGGAGAGTATAATACCACTCGAGAGCCTCGCCCTTCAGGGATAGGGAAAACACTCGGCATTTGACCGGATCGTCACTAGAGTAAAAGGCCATAGAATCAATGAAATTTCGAAGATGCTGTTCCGGGTCTGTTGTTCCGTCAAATCTTTCCATCTGTGGGGGAGGCCGGTCAGGCATGGGGGCTTGCATGACGGCTTCAGTAAAAGGCAGCAGGTCCGGCGAGCGAGGTGGTCCGTTCTGGTTAGTGCGGTTATTATTATTGCCCTCGTCGTTCCGGCTGTTGTCATCTGTTGCTTCCCTCTATTTCTCTTTGAGTTGCTTAAGTTCCTCAGTTAGCTTTAGATAAGTTTCTTGTTGTTGAAGAATGAGCTGGTTCTGCTGTTCCAATTGATTGTTCTGCTGCTCCAATTGATTCTGGAGTTGCCTCAATTGCTCTATAGGGTCAGTGTTGTTCCCATCCATGCTTCTGGTGGTCACCATAGGGAGTCTTTACTTTCGGCCCCACGGTGGGCGCCAAAATGTTTCAGTATAAATTTTGGGACCGAAAGGTCTGACCTTGATGACGTCGTTTGCTGTCTTTCTATCTGCTTCTTCTGGTTCTAGACCGTACGCTTTGTGCTTGCCTCAACCGTTCGGTTCTCTTCAAGTCTTGACCGGAGGGGGGAGGTACCTGAAAAGGCGCTCCGACGCTCAAGTTAGGCGTGTATGTGAAGTTCTCGATAGGAGAGAATTTAATCCTCTGTGGGAGAGGATTGATAATGTATGATAGCAAAGAATGTGCTAAATGAATTATGAGTGAAGTGTATTTGGAACGTACCTTGTTTGGAGTCCTCCAGCCTTTATTTATAGGCTTTGGATTGATATAAGATAAACAAAATATAAGCAGAATAAAAATAAATATAAACGATCTTACTTGACATATCTCTGTTTTAATATTATCTGATACGCTCGATATATCTGCTTGATATATTTCTGCTTGGATATATCTGGTTGATATATTTTTGTGGACACCATTTACGCTGGCATTGGGCCTTGAGCCCAGTAAGAATGTGGCGCTGTGATGGGCTGTTGGCCCATTAGGGCCGTTCGGTTCTACCGGCCGTTGGAAGCATACTATCGTACAATAAGGTTCAGTGGACTTCTCACCACGTCGCGGGCAGCGAACCGCCCACGTCGCCGCAATCCGAACACTTCACCGGACCATTCAATCGGTAGGAGCGACGGGCGGTGTGTACAAAGGGCAGGGACATAGTCAACGCGAGCTGATGACTCGCGCTTACTAGGAATTCCTCGTTGAAGACCAACAATTGCAATGATCTATCCCCATCACAATGAAATTTCAAAGATTACCCTGGCCTGTCGGCCAAGGCTATAGACTCGTTGAATACATCAGTGTAGCGCGCGTGCGGCCCAGAACATCTAAGGGCATCACAGACCTGTTATTGCCTCAAACTTCCGTGGCCTAAGCGGCCATAGTCCCTCTAAGAAGCTGGCCGTGGAGGGTTACCTCCACATAGCTATTTAGCAGGTCGAGGTCTCGTTCGTTAACGGAATTAACCAGACAAATCGCTCCACCAAGAGCGGCCATGCACCACCACCCATAGAATCAAGAAAGAGCTCTCAGTCTATCAATCCTTACTATGTCTGGACCTGGTAAGTTTCCCCGTGTTGAGTCAAATTAAGCCGCATGCTCCACTCCTGGTGGTGCCCTTCCGTCAATTCCTTTAAGTTTCAGCCTTGCGACCATACTCCCCCCGGAACCCAAAGACTTTGATTTCTCATATAAAGAGTGCATTCCAACCATCAAACCTCAAAAACCAACACTTTGAAAATTTCCCAAATCTTGGCACCATGCACCGACCTAGCCAAGTCTCACCACCAAACTTGGCTAGCTTCAAAACCAACCAAAATGAAAAATTTCTTGCACCAAGATTTTTAGTGTAGCCATTTGGTCATATAAAGAGTGCATTCCAACCATCAAATATCAAAAACCAACACTTTCAAAATTTCCCAAATCTTGGCACCATGCACCGACCTAGCCAAGTCTCACCACCAAACTTGGCTAGCTTCAAAACCAACCAAAATGAAAAATTTCTTGCACCAAGATTTTTAGTGTAGCCATTTGGTCATATAAAGAGTGCATTCCAACCATCAAATCTCAAAAACCAACACTTTGAAAATTTCCCAAATCTTGGCACCATGCACCGACCTAGCCAAGTCTCACCACCAAACATGGCTAGCTTGAAAACCAACCAAAATGAAAATTTTCTTGCACCATGAAAATTTTCATTTTGGTTGGTTTTGAAGCTAGCCAAGTTTGGTGGTGAGACTTGGCTAGGTCGGTGCATGGTGCCAAGATTTGGGAAATTTTCAAAGTGTTGGTTTTTGAGGTTTGATGGTTGGAATGCACTCTTTATATGACCA